>CM074961.1:178819-189787 GCA_037577455.1 Pangasius macronema
CTACTACAGCTTCAAACACTGCCTCAGGGTCAGAGCACACACACACACACACACACACACACACACACACACACACACACACACTCAGGGTCAGAGCACACACACACGCACACACCGAGCTGTAACGAATATAACATTAATTTAAGAATCTGTGTATGTGTGTGTGTGTGTTCTGACCCTCTGTGTGTGTTCTGACCCTGAGTGTGTGTGTGTGTGTGTGTGTTCTGACCCTGAGTGTGTGTGTGTGTGTGTGTGTGTGTGAGAGTGTGTTCTGACCCTCTGTGTGTGTTCTGACCCTGAGTGTGTGTGTGTGTGAGTGTGTGTGTGTTATGACCCTGAGTGTGTGTGTGTGTGTGTGTGTGTGTGTGTGATGCTCTGCAGATGAGTGCTGTGGGTGTCACTGAGAACATTAAAGGAGATGTGAAGAAGTTTGAGATCTGGTACAGTGGGAGAGAAGAAGTGTACGTAGTGCAGGTAACCTTCTCATTTCATACTGTATGTTCCAAACAGCTGCCTAATCCCTACACCCTAACCCATAATCCCTACACTCTAACCCCTAATCCCTACACCCTAACCCATAATCCCTACACTCTAACCCCTAATCCCTACACCCTAACCCATAATCCCTACACTCTAACCCCTAATCCCTACACCCTAATCCCTACACTCTAACCCCTAATCCCTACACCCTAATCCCTACACCCTAATCCCTACACTCTAACCCCTAATCCTTACAACCTAATCCCTACACTCTAACCCCAACACCCTAACCCATAATCCCTACACCCTAACCCCTACACCCTAACCCCTAATCCCTACACCCTAACCCCTAATCCCTACACCCTAATCCCTACAGTCTAACCCCTAATCCCTACACCCTAATCCCTACACCCTAACCCATAATCCCTACACCCTAACCCCTACACCCCAAAACCTAACCTCTACACCCTAATCCCTACACCCTAACCCCTAATCCCTACACCCTAACCCCTACACCATAATCCCTACGCTCTAACCCCTAATCCCTACACTCTAACCCCTAATCCCTACACCCTAATCCCTACACTCTAACCCCTACACCCTAACCCATAATCCCTACACCCTACTCCCTACACCCTAACCCCTAATCCCTACACTCTGTGTTTGTGTGTGTGTGTGTGTGTGTGTGTGTGTGTGTGTGTGTGTTTCAGGCTCCAACAGTTGAGGTGAAATCAGCGTGGCTCAGTGAGATCAGAAAAATCCTCACAAACCATCAGAAAACCGGTCAAGGTTCCTCTCTCTCTCTCGCTCTCTCGCTCTCTCTCTCTCTCTCACACACACACCAACCTGTTAATACAACATTCTCACCAAATTTAGTCACAGCTAACGTCTGTCTCTCTCTCTCTCTCTCTCTCTCTCTCTCTGTCTCTCTCTGTCTTTCTTTCTCTCAGATGAAGGTCATGGTGCTGTAGACTCTCTCTCTCCTCTTCTGGTGAACAGGTGAAGCTCAGCCAGTTGCAGTAGAACACACACAAACACTCACACACACTCACACACACACACACTCTCTCTCACACACACACACACGCACACACTACATTAGCCTTGTGTTCTTGGTGCTGTTTGATGTCATTGTTCTGCTGCACAAATACATTATCCTGCATCATGAAAGTGAGTGTGTGTATGTTTGTGAGTGTGTGTGAGTGTGTGTGTGTGTGTGTGTGTGTGTGAGTATGCAGCAGCATGTATTCCAGACTTCAGCTAAATAAATCTTTTAGCTGATCTGGGAGCAGTGATCGGAATGTGCAGTTAAATTCAGAATTATTGGCACCCGTTATGAAAATGAGCAAACCGTGAACATGTAAAATAATGATCGCGTGCAGTGAGTGATATTTAGATTAAATTTAACAATCAATTAGATTTTATTTATATATTAGTATGTAGTTATATATATTATTTATATAGTGTTTTTAACAATCGATATTGTCACATAGCAGCCTTTCAGAAATTCAGATGTAGATTTCTGATGAACAAGCCTGAGGCGACGGTGAGGAGGAAACACTCCCCGAGACGGCATGAGGAAGAATACCTTATTAAAAACAATATTCAAATAAAATTTAACTAACTGAACTGAGTGAGTTAGAGAGACATGTAGAGGATCTCAGTCCACTCCTCTGTACAAAAAAAGGTTATTAATCTCCTTTATATTGTTAGGTTTGTGCACTTCGACGTCACGTTCAATGTTAATTACAAAAACACAGATTTTCCTCATAATGAAAGCTGATTAAAGGATTTTAGACGTGTGCGTCGTCATATCGCTGCTCCACAGGAACACAGGGCGATTTAAATCACAGAGATTCTGGAGACCGAAAACAAAGACGACACTTCGCCAAAAATAATCTTTAGGCAAAATACTAACATTCAAAAAAAATAGTTCTTATGATAATAATGATTGTTAAGGAGCAGTAAGTATTTTTCCAGAATTTGTTTGTGTTATTAAAAATCTGAATCATTGCTTGTAATCATTGCCATTTTTGTGGTGAAGGGTGCCAATATTTTTGGCATGGACAGTTTGGTTTGTAGGTTTGGGGTGATTCCATTCCAGATCCGTTCGGCCAGGACACAGCGTTAGAGTATAAATTAGTGTTTTTAAATATAAATACGGTAGAGAATAATAAGGACTAAAGTCGTTAAAATGTTAAATGTGTTTTTAATGTTTGATGTTATAATCAGGATGATTTTGATTTTAAAACATTTGATGGTTTCACACTTTTATCTCGCTGTATATTACACATTTAGATACTGAGTGTGTTCTGGTTCTTCCTGGTTGAATGAGAACTGACCCCAGACCTGTAGAGTTCCTGCTCGTGACTGTGTGTGTGTGTGTGTGTGTGTGTGTGTGTGTGTGTGTGTGTTGTGACCGTTGTGTTTCTGCTTGTCCGTGTGCCACTCGATCTGATTCTCTGATTGGTCAGTGTGGAGAGGGTGTCAGTCTGCATGCCCTGGAGCCCCGCCCCCATCGCAGGCTGCTCAGGTTGTTTTGATGTCCCTCCTCACAGTAAGGGGGCGCCGGTGCACTCGGACGAGTCAGGGAGCTCCAGTCCGGTTCTGACGGACCCTGTGATGTTCTCACCTCGACCCCAGAACCGCAACCGCCGCAGTGAGTCTGGCCGGGGTTCAGGGTGGGGTGGCCCAGGGCTGAGTTTGGGGTTGTTTGGGTGGCAGTTAAAAGATTTTTTTATGCGGTTCCCCCTGTTCAGAGCTTTTAGGGCTGTTCGGGGAGCTCTGGGTCATTCCAGGCTGTTTGAAAGGCCAGTTGGGGTAATTTGGGGTGGTGTAAGGATGCTTGGTGTCCTTGCAGGAACATTTGGGAACACTTGAAGGCTTATTAGGTTGGTAAAGAGGCAGATTTGGGCCAGTAGGGTCTGTTTGGGGTCATTTAGCATCACAAGACCATTTATACTGTCTGGGCTGGTTTTGAGAGCTTTGAGGCAGTTTGAGGCAGTGCATTAATGAATATTTGAGGAAGAATACAGTGCCCACAGGAACATATGGGGACAGTTGAGGCAGGTGAGGTAGATTGGGTTCTCCTTGGGCATTATTTTGCATCTGCGCACTGGTTTGCTGCTCTTAGGATCTGTTTCGTCGTCATTTATGGCACTTAGGAGTTGCAAGGAGGTGATTTATAGCATTCAGGGTCAAATTAAACAATCTTTGGGGTTGTGGTGCAAGGAATTCTGAGTCGTTTTTGATCAGGTCCAGTTTGGTAAACAGTTCCTGCTGTGTGTTTCAGGTTGGCCAGGGACCTCCAACTCCGTGGATATCTGTGAGACTTTAGAGGACTGGACCACTGACCTGTCCTTCATCTCCGACTCGGATGAAGAAGAAGACGTCCTGCTGGTGAGAAACGTCTCAATTTATATAATTACCTTTACATTAACTTTAAAAATTTGCAGAAGAACACCTGAACAGAACCGCCACAGTGAAGTGTTCGCTGCTCTCTGAGGTGCTGTGTGTACGTCATCAGCACCTCCTCCTGTGAACACATCACTCCTGTCCTCAAAGATCTTCACTGGCTCCCCATCCCTCAGTGTATCCAATTTAAGCTCCTCACCATTGTGTCTCTCCATAACTTGGCCCCCACCTACCTCTCTGAGCTCCTCCACCATCACACCCCCACCTGTGCCCTCAGGTCGGCTGACGCCGACCTCCTGTCTCCCCCCACCAGGACTAAACACAAGACCTGGGGGGACAGGGCCTTCTCCGTTGCTGCNTCATGTAAAGCGTCTTTGAGTATCTTGAAAAGCGCTATACAAGTGTTATGTATTATTATTATTATTATTATTATTATCATCATCATAATCAGAAAATCTGGAAATAGTACAGCAGTTAAAGAATTTAAGAATCACAGCCACAGGTTTGTTATCATGCACATGTTATTCAGGTTTCGGGGAAGTACCGAGCGCTGGTGGATCACCTGAAGTGCGGTAAAGATGAGGTCATCATAAAACACGGTGATGTCATCCACTTACTGCAGGAGAACACAGAGGGCCTCTGGTGAGAGTCTTATAATAAATAAATAAATAAACAAACAAATAAATAAATAAATATTGAACTTGGGTCGTTTTCTGTAAACGATCGCAACACATGATTACACTGCACTGATTCAGGCACGTCAAAAACCTGACTCGTGGAGGTGAGGGAAAACTTCCAGCTGAGGCCTTGCACAGAATTCTGGGAAATGTGGACAGAAGTCATGTGATCCGACCGGGAGGTGAGTTTACGGTGAGTGGAACTTTTATTTCATAAACATTTTCATCTCACGTTAAATTCAAATAAATTCTACCATAACGAGCAGGATTTTGTGCAAAACACTACAGCTGATAACACCGCTAACCCTGCTAACTCTGATAACTCCGCTAACCCTGCTAACTCTGATAACTCCGCTAACCCTGCTAACTCTGATAACTCCNTAACTCCGCTAACCCTGCTAACTCCACTCCCACCTTAAAATGAGGCAGAATATCACACAGTTAGTCACCAGATTGTGTAAACTTACCCAGAATGCACTGCTGCACTGTAAGGCAGGTTCCTGATGAATGAAGCAGGTGAAACACCTCACGTGTTACAGAAATATTCACTGTACTCCAGAACTCCAAACCTAAATCATTACACAGTCTGTGGAGTAATGATCATGTGTGTGTGTGTGTGTGTGTGTGTGTTTTCTCACAGGCTCAGGAAATATAAGAAGAGCGATGAACACGCCGTGATGAGATCCTCCACGTTCAAGGAAACATCTACATTATTATCCAGCACGGAGACACACACACACACACACACACACACACACACACACACAAACACAAAGAACATCCAGCCAAAAACAGTACCGTATTTTCTGGACTAAAGGTCGTGGAGCGTGTGAGGTGTGTGTCACTGTGATGTTCTCGTGCATTAGAGTGTTTACGGTAGGCGAGATACTCCAGCAGTTATGGTGCATGCAACAGGTTATACAGGGTCATACAGGGTTTTGTGTGTGTGTGTGTGTGTGTGTGTGTGTGTGAACTGCAGGTGAATAAATGTTGGAGCTCTGTGATAGGTAAAGAATTCACCTTTGTAGCTGTTGCAGTAAATAGAGTCTGATGCCGTCTCTTTGCTCCTGCACGAGGCGCTCTGTGTTCTTGGGATGAATCTTTAGAGGAATTATAAAATAACTCAATCTAAAGGTAGCGGTAAGCGGTGACTAGTGTAGTCCAGAAAATACGGTAAGCAAAGGATGCGATTCGTTTTCTCCTCTTTTCCACTGTGCTTCACTTTCCTTCATCACTGAACATTTCTGACTTTATAGAGCACAACCTCGAAACACAGTCCTCACCGTTACCATCACCGCAGTGTCACAACATCAGACGTGTGTTTACGGGAGATTCTGCACTCAGGATCGTCATGAGAACTTTATTCTGAAGGTAGCAGGAGAACAATAACAGATAGATCAGCTGAGTTCAGCAACAGAATCCCATCAGCCTCAGCGTAAAGTGAGCTGCGTGCTAAATAAAGCTAGCTCGTGGATTAGCATGTTCACTATCATGCTAATATGTGGTGTGGGATTTTTACTCTAACGCTAGTTCTTCACTTTCTCTAGAGATTTACAAACAGATTTAAACTAAATATTAATAAATTCTGATCAGACTTCGTACGTTCCACACGTTTCCCCTTCAGCTTAAAGGAACCATGACGCTCCTGTCTGCTGTTCGCGGGTTTAAACGTGATTACTTCATGTTTACTTCCAGGAAGTGTGTGCTTCTCTACAGGATGTGACAGAATGAGGCGTTTAGAAACTCTCACCCGTTTTAGGATCTACTTTGTGCCAAATTGTGACGTCACACATTTTTACACACGGCGCTTTGTTTTTAATCCTTTTGTATACTTTGGTAGTGTTTTCATAGCATCGTGGATTTATTACAGTTTGTGTGTTAGTTTAATGCTTCACTGTTTATACACACACACACACACACACACACAAATCAGTGTTAAGGAATATTTCAGAGCCTTTAGTCTTCCTCGCTGGTGTGTGCTAAGCTAGCTTTACTAGGAGCTTTGCTAACTCCACTGCTCAGGCGGTTATGAAGGTGAGTTTTATAGCTGAAAGAATGAAGATGTGTGAAGATACCTGAGCAGGAGAAGGCGTAGTGTATAGTCTATAAAATACTTTAACTACATGTTTAAGCACAAGATGTATAATGCTATAAAAAAGCCATGTTTTCCTCAGTGCAGTGTCTTGAATGTAAATATGAGCTGTTTATTATCTCATTGTGCCAAACTGAATGTATTCATGTTTTATTTTTATGCTTCACTGTTAAGAAAAAGCAAAAACACATCCAGCTGCTGTACACTGTTCACTGAGTGTAGTTAATTATTTACTCATTAGCTAATGCCTGCTGCTACTCGACTGCTTCGTGAACACTGACGGCTTTAAGGCTAAATGAACCACTGATTTCACCACCATGTCGTCATTTGTGGAGTTTGTTTAGACCTTTTTTTAATCTGAGTGCTAACACTAGAGTTTATTCTCTCTCAGACTCTTAAAATAACAATGAGTACATTTTTTAATCTTTAATTTTGAGAAATGATGGAATCCGTTCTTGCTGTACACACTTTCATGCTTCTGGAAACTGAAACTGTGATTTAAATGTATTCAGGTAACTAAATCTCATCATACAGAACTTCCTGCTCTGAGTCCAGTCACGTTTGTGATCCAGTTCATGTACCTGGACACGCGTGTGTAGACGCCGTACTTCCCCTCTTTAGCACACTCGTCACCCCAGCTGATAATGCCCGTCAGGAACCACGTGTCTGTGTTCAGTCTGGTGGCGTGAGGTCCTCCACTGTCTCCTTGGCACGAGTCCTTGCGAGTGTTCAGGAACCCGGCGCAGAACATAAAGCGTGTAATCTTATCGCTGCCTTTGCAATCGGTGCGGTCCACATAGGGAACGTCGACCTTCTGCAGCTTATCGGACTCCAGCCCTCCGTAGCGTACCCGGCCCCACCCGCTCACCATCGAGAACTGCACGCTCTTCAGCAAGTTCTCCGTGAAGGTTTTTGGGCCCAGGCAGATGGGGATGATGTAGTCTGAGAACGTGACAGGGGTTTGGAGCTTCAGCAGGGCGATGTCGTGGTTGTGGCTTTGCCAGTACTGGTAGTTGGGATGGATATGGTGTTCGTCAATTTCATGATCGCTCTCCCGCTGTTCATCAATGTTAACATTATGTTCTCCTGGTGGGAAGTGAGAGAGAGAGAGATTTAAGTTTCACGAAGAAAACAAAAAAATACTTCTGGAAAGTCAGACCTCACAGGGTGCTCCAGAGATCTCTGCTGATAATCTGCTTCATCAAGGAAAGATATTCACTTAGTCTGTTCTATCTAAAAATCTCAAACACCAGGGATCTCTGGGTAATCTGAGTAGTTACTACCCTAATGATCTGTAGGTACGTTCTCTGAGCACCCAAGTACAAACATCTCCGTACAGTCTGTTTCATTAAGTCAAGGAGAACCTCAAGGACCTCTGACCCAGTAGGAAGTCCCAGTGTTCTCAGGTTAATGCGTCTCTTACCTAATCTGATAAAGAACTTTTCGATCCCTGCCTCCACTATGCAGTGGGCAGCAGTGATGACCCACACGTCACTCAGGAGAGAACCGCCACAGTACACCAGCTTCTTTTCCTTATGGACCAGTGCCACCTAGTGAGGAGACGGAGAGAGAGAGAGTGAGAGAGAGAATAACATCTATCATCATTACACACACACACACACACACACACACTCACACACACACACACACACTTTTACCTGCCAGGGAATCTCTCCAGGTGTTGCTTCCGTTCCTCCCACTATGCGGTTTTCGGTTTTGGTCTCCTGTATGACAGTGGGTAATGTGGGGAAAAAAGCCCAGTGGTTTTCTCTCGTTGTCGCCCTGACGGTGGCGCTGCTGAGCTCAGGGGCATTTGTGCTGTTTACTGCTGTTAAATTCCTCTCTGTCACGTTCTCACGTTGGATGGTGTGAATTTGGTTCTGAGTTTCTTCAGTGATTAACGTTCTCGTGGCGAGAGCGTTGGCGATGTTCTTCCCCAAACGGCCGCAGGGGTAGTTAACTACACACATCACACGGAGCTTTACACACAGGCTTAGCTTCAAATTCTGACTCCAAATGAAGAATGTAAAAAAGTAATGTGGTGAAAGTGGAAGTTAATATCAGAGGAAGTTATTTCATCGTCCTGTTCTCTCAGTCATCCCTCAGCGCAGCATCAGAGCATGAAGTTTTCTTTATTAAACAATAAATAAATGATATTCTGAAAACCTGTTCTCTAAAAGCCCAGCATCCTCACACTGAAGAGAATCAAGTTTATTCATGCAAATTTAGGCATGTTTAATTAGATAAGGCCTCATTTGCATAAATATGGAAACATTTTGGAAAAAGCTCTAATACAAAAATCTAAGACCAACTTGCCAGAGAGTAATAGTGAAGTCTGTCGTCTATCTTTCTTTTTTCATTTCACTTTCCTTGTAAGATTCAGGTTAGATTATTGCTGCATTTGTGCAAAAAATAGTTTTGTGCTTTATTTGTAATGTTTCATGGATCCGAGTTAAAGAAATATTAAAGAAATATTGTAAGTAAAGTTACACAGAATAAAATAATAATTTACCTCTCGGCTCACAGCTCCTCTCGTCTTCGCCGAGTGTGTATCCTTCAGCACAGTCACACACCACGCCCTTTACGAATAGGTGGCGTGTCTTGACGTATGTCGGAGGCAATAAGTGTAGTGTGACAGAGCGATCGAGACGTTGTGTGTGTGACGCGCGCACACACACACCTGTAATAAATAAACACGTATATATGTGTACAGTCAGGGGAAAAGACAGTGCGCCCTCCGTCAGTTCTAGGTTTTTATGTTTCAGAGACTTAATAACAACTGTGTTTTCTTCAGCAGCTTCTGTAAACAAACAAACAACTTCAGGTGACAGAAACACAACAGATTTCAATACATAATCATTTTTCCCCAAAAAGTAAGCCAGAATTCAGAAAGCAGGAGGGAAAAGTAAGTGCACCCTACAACTCAGCAACAGCACGTTCAGCAACCACACCCTGAAGCAGACGCTTTCTGGGATCTTTTACGGTGACTCTTCAAATATTTATTTATTTTTAGATAATTTTGAATAGAATATTTATTATTTTTATATTTTTAATCATAACACTCTATTTTTTGGGAAGCTGGGCTGCTGTGTATTAAAGTCCAGTGCAGTGTGTGTTGTTATTAAATGCCGTGTTAAAGCATTGTGTTACTGAACAGAAGGCTGTGAGTTTAAATCCCAGCACCACTGAACCTGTGCTGGTGAGCAAGACTCTAAACCTCACTGCAGCCTACACCATACACTACACCGTACACTACACCGCACACTACACTGTACACTACACTGCCCACTACACCGTACACTACACCGTACACTACACTGTACACTACACTGCCCACTACACCGTACACTACACTGCACACTACACCATACACTACACTGCACACTACACCGTACACTACACCGCACACTACACCGTACACTACACTGTACACTACACCATACACTACACCATACACTGCACACTACACTGTACACTACACTGCACACTACACCATACAATACACAGTACACTACACTGCACACTACACCATACACTACACTGTACACCACACTGCACACTAAGCTGTACACTACACCGCACACTACACTGCACACTACACTGTACACTACACCATACACTACACTGCACACTACACTGTACACTACACCGTACACTACACCGTACACTACACCATACACTACACTGCACACTACACCATACACTACACTGCACACTACACTGCACACTACACCGTACACTACACTGCACACTACACCGTACACTACACTGTACACTACACTGCACACTACACCATACAATACACGGTACACTACACTGCACACTACACCATACACTACACCGCACACTACACCGTACACTACACCATACAATACACAGTACACTACACTGCACACTACACCATACACTACACTGTACACCACACTGCACACTAAGCTGTACACTACACCGCACACTACACTGCACACTACACTGTACACTACACCATACACTACACTGCACACTACACTGTACACTACACCGTACACTACACCGTACACTACACCATACACTACACTGCACACTACACCATACACTACACTGCACACTACACTGCACACTACACCGTACACTACACTGCACACTACACCGTACACTACACTGTACACTACACTGCACACTACACCATACAATACACGGTACACTACACTGCACACTACACCATACACTACACCGCACACTACACCGTACACTACACCATACAATACACAGTACACTACACTGCACACTACACCATACACTACACTGTACACCACACTGCACACT
>CM074961.1:236842-244342 GCA_037577455.1 Pangasius macronema
GTGTGTGTGTGTGTGTGTGTGTGTGTGTGTGTGTGTGTGTGTGTGTGTGTGTGTGTGTGTGTGTGAGTGTGTGTGTGCGTGTGTACCGGTAATGGGGTTCTGGCAGCCGCTGCACTTCTTGGCCACGTGTGTTTTGTAGCAGTCGACGCAGTAGACTTTCTGCTCGTGAGAGGTGAAGCGAGTTCCAGCCAGAGGCTTCGCACACACCACACACACCAAACACTCCGAGTGCCATGGCTGGTCCTGATAGTTCACTCCACCTGCTGAGATGGGCTACACACACACACACGCACACACACACACACACACATACATCATATACACACACATACATACATACACATACACACATCTGATTCACCTGCTGAGTCACACTATGTATGATGTGTATGATGTGTGTGAGTGTGTGTGGTGTGTGTGTGTGTGTGTGTATGGTGTGTGTGTGTGTGTGTATGATGTATGGTGGGTGTGTGTATGATGTATGGTATGTGTGTGTGTGTGTGTGTGTGTGTGTGTGTGTGTTTGTGTGTGTGTGTGTCTCTCTATCTTGAAGGAGGTGAATGTTTTAGATATATAGATATNTGTGTGTGTGTGTGTGTGTGTATGTGTGTGTGTGTGTGTGTGTGTGATGTATGGTGTGTGTGTGTGTGATGTATGGTATCTGTGTATGGTGTGTGTGTGTGTGTGTGTGTATGTGTGTGTGTGTGTGTGTGTGTGATGTATGGTGTGTGTGTGTGTGATGTATGGTGTGTGTGTGTGTCTCACCTTCTTGCAGGCGGTGCAGTGTTTAGCGAACTTGCTCTCGTGGCAGTTGCTGCAGTAAACATTCTCATTTTTAGTGATGAAGCTCTCTGAGCCAATCGGCTTCTTACACTTATAACACGTGAAGCAGTCGTCATGAAACACGTTGCCTTTGTACTCCACGTTCTCTGTACCTACAGAACACACACACACACACACACACACACACACAAAATAAGCAACACCTAAATGTTGTGTAATTACACCTGTGCACAAAAAAAAGTCTTAAGATGTACGACTCTGAGCGAGATGAGAATTATTAGGTACTAATACCATCCAGGTGAAAGTAAATATGGTAAATATAGGTAATAAGCATTATAGTTAACTAACATGCCTTGCAGGTAAAAAACATTCCTAATTGCCTTATTGTCCCACTTGTCTTACAGGTAAGGACTCTTTATGGGCAAAGATGCCCTACAGGTAAAGATTACAGGTAAGGCATTACAGGTAAAGGCATCTCACAGGTACGCATTTCTCACAGTTGAGAAGTAAATATTAACGTGGTGTTTTAGGGCTTGTGTTATAGTAACAGTCACACCTAATGCAGTACTTATCCTCATCCTGACCCACAAGGTGAGTGTACCTGCTAGGATGGGTTTGTAGCAGGTGTGGCAGCGGGGCGCGTCCTCACGTGAGCTGCATTTCCCACACAGGATCCGGTCATCTTTCACACTGAACGACTCTTTAGCCAAATTCTTATAACACTTGGAGCAGCGGAAACAGTCCTCATGCCAGTAACGACCCTTATAGTGCAGCTCCTGTGGAGACAGCGCCTTACAGGTAAACAGCGCCTTACAGGTAAACAGCGCCTTACAGGTAAACAGCACTTCACAGGTAAACAGCGCCTTACAGGTAAACAGCGCCTTACAGGTAAACGGCACCTTACAGGTGAATAAACCTCACAAGTAATCAGCGCCTTACAGGTAAACAGCGCTTCACAGGTAAACAGCGCCTTACAGGTAAACAGCGCCTTACAGGTAAACGGCACCTTACAGGTGAATAAACCTCACAAGTAATCAGCGCCTTACAGGTAAACAGCACTTCACAGGTAAACAGCGCCTTACAGGTAAACAGCGCTTCACAGGTAAACAGTGCCTTACAGGTAAACAAGTTCCTAAAGTAAACAGTGCCTTACAGGTAAACAGCGCCTTACAGGTAAACAGTGCCTTACAGGTAAACAAGTTCCTAAAGTAAACAGTGCCTTACAGGTAAACAGCGCTTCACAGGTAAACAGTATCTTACAGGTAAACAAGTTCCTAAAGTAAACAGTGCCTTACAGGTAAACAGCGCCTTACAGGTAAACAGTGCCTTACAGGTAAACAAGTTCCTAAAGTAAACAGTGCCTTACAGGTAAACAGCGCCTTACAGGTAAACAGTACCTTACAGGTAAACAAGTTCCTAAAGTAAACAGTGCCTTATAGGTAAAAGGGAAGACAGGTGAAAGGTGAAAATGTGATAAAGGCTAAAATGAAGATGTCTTACAGGTGAAAGCTGCTTAGTGTTTATTGTTATTCATTAAAATACAATGTAGTGTTAGTGTTGTGCATGTTATCTGATTGGTGTGTTGTGAGAAGTGGGCGGGACCTTCGAGTCCGTGCTGATTGGACGGCGACACTCGGCACAGTTGTTGGCGCAGAATTTGTCGAAGCAGCGCACACACACCGGCTTGTCATCCTTCTGCATGTATTTCTTCCCACTCAGATCATCACGGCAATAAAAACAGGCGAAACGGTCCGACATGGTGACACTGCACACACACACACACACACACACACACACACACACACACACACACACACACACACAGAAACAAAACAGGTTATAAGAGTCCTTTCTCTCTCTCACTCTCACTCTCTCTCTCTCTCTCTTCCTCTCTCTCTCACTCTCCCTCTCTCTCTCTCTCTCTCTCTCACTCTCACTCTCTCTCTCTCTCACTCTCCCTCTCTCTCTCACTCCCACGCTCAGGAAGAAAATATGATGTCAAAGTTTCCACTGATAACACAATGTTTGTTCTCTTTTTTTTTTCTTTTGTTCCAATATATGTGTGTGTGTGTGTGTGTCTGTGTGTATATGCGTGTCTGTGTGTATGTGTGTTTTGTAGCCATGGGCAACAGATGTGTCCACACACTCCACTCTTCTGTGGTTGTTATCTGATAAAAGGAAGTGTGCAGTATGAAGGTGAGAAGTCAGTGCATCGAGGACAAGCGCATAAACAACTGGTAGAATTTAATGATTCATTAAAGGGAATCATGTGAATCGATTCACTAACACACACACACACACACACACACACACACACACACACACAAATATCAAGTGTTTATCTGTCATATTTTTCTCATTTTACACAAAACTTCATCAGACTTCATCAGAGTTTGCTCTAAAGGTTAGAGGTCACCTGTGCCTTGTAACTCCAGTGCAAAACTAAAGGAGACGTCACACGCCGAACACGTCTCCTCTGTTTGATCTTTGTTTAAATTAAATGATTCCTTTAAACAGGTACAGAATCAAATCTCTAAAGTGAGTCACGCCGTTTTGTGTGTTTGATCTGATCTGATAGCTGAACGTTCACCTGTTCACCCTGAAAAAAGGACAAAATATGAGCGTATTAAATGAACGAGGCAGTAATCAGTCTGGAATTGAATCAGAACGTTAATCCCTCGTGTCTAATTGAATAAACTCAGTGCACGAACTCAGGAAATCAGATCAGCTCGGATCAGGACGCTGAGCAAATGACGTTATTTATAAGAAACTGAAATTGCACGCAAACCTCCTGCTTTAATAAGATGACCTGCAGGAGAGAGTGTGTGCCAGACAGCGTGTGCCGTAACTCCCTCCATAGCAACGATGTAAACTGCGTACAGTCTCAAACTGCTTATTACTGCCCAGTACACCCCACATTTTATTTCTGTGCCTCAACGCTGCAGCACAAAAAAACCACAGAAATGAAACTCTGAACCACTTGTGCTTCATTATTTACATCCAGCCTCCAAACCAGCAGCTTTTACAAGCCAAGCAAGAGCACAAAAGTCAAACCTCACACAAAAATGTGAGCAAACACACACACACACACACACACACACACACACACAATTCTTATTCCAACATCATCCAAACCCTGACCTCCTCCAGCCTCCTGCTCGTCACTCCACTGCCCCCAAACAGCACTGAGTGAAGTTTAGAGCTTTGCGTTTGTGCTAAAGTCTTTTCAGTTCTTAATAGTATCTAATGTGAACTAAAGGCCTTTTACTGTGAGGTGAGGCTCAAGGCTAAACGCTAAAAGCCTGGAGTGCTCAGCTAAAGGCTTCTTGTAAATGACGTCTGTTCCTCAGCATGTTTCCTGAGATTAAAATAAATGAAAAAGGAAAAGGATAGGAAAGATGTCGACACAATGCTAACTGCAATGTCGACACAATGCTAACGGCTGTGGTGAACTGAGCCGTCTGTTCAAACTTCTCTAATGCTCACACACTTTTACAGGTGATGACATTTTTTCCTGCATGATTTTACAAGCATCTGGAAGACCCAGAGTTTATCTCTCAGTGCCTTTTTAGGTCCCGTTGTTCCTGAGCTGCTGGTGGCTGTGAATGATTAACACATGTCTGGCATTAAACAGCTAGCCAAGTTTGTGTTTTTTTATTACGACCTGTTGGTTCTGCTGGTGAGCTTACGTCCATAAAAATACAAATTAATCCATTCTGAAACAGTTGTATAAATAATCTAATCTGGACACCAAAAAGGAAACCTTATATTGATGTGTTTTTATCTTTGAAAGGCTTAGGCATGTTAGCAGTTTTATGGCAGCTGCTTATGACTAACACACATTTAGAGTGTGTGTGTGTGTGTGTGTGTGTGTGTGTGTGTTACTCAGCTGAATCATTTGATTCAGCAACTCGATTCAAAGTTCAATAATAATTCCTTTGTTCAGTTTCCAGGATGTCCTGAAGGAAAGTCCATGTCAGTACTGACTCTTTCACCATTGAAGTGTCCTTATTGCCTTGTTGATGAGGACACTTCAGACACAAACACACTTCAGACACAAACACACTGTTCAGGGTTGTGTTCAGTTTGAAAATGTCGTTGTGATCAATGTGGTGAAATACAGAAAGTTGTGTGTTGAGGTTGCGTAGCGTCCAGACAGCTCGACCCCTCACCTCCTCCGGGAGAGACTTCTGACTTCTGCATGAGCTCATCACACAACATCTGGAGCTCAGCGTGGGTGAAGATAAGGGCCAGGACACACACACACACATACACACACACACACACACACACACACACACACACACACACACACATGTTCTGCATTGTTACATGTCTCTCTCTTTAAAGGCCTGTAACTGGGTGTGGTTCTGTTCTGCTTCTTGTGGACCTGACATCATCCAATTAAAATGTTACCTTCAGAAAAACCACAGGGCACACACACACACACACACACACACACACATCATGCCCTCATCATGCACATATGAAGGTTTCCAACATGTGTAACCTAAAACTGCAAAACAGACTTGGTTCTGCCAGACAGCTGGGAAAACACTGAGCGTGTGTGTACGTGTGTGTGTGTGTGTGTGTGTGTGTGTACGTGTGTGTGCACTACTGCGTTGGCATGATCTCCTCTCTAAAGAATGAGAGTGAAGAATGAGAACAGGAAGCCAGACAAACAGAGAACAGGAGGCGAGCGCGAGCACTCGTACATGGGAGCAGGACGATATCGACAGCACTTCATCTGTGTCGCTGTGTTAAAGCAAAGCTGCTGATTGGTCAGCTGCTGTAAAGGCCATTATGACATCATCACCTGTCAGTGTGAATTTAAATTTAAAAAGAGACTGGAGCCTCTGTGAGTCTCTCTCTCTCTCACACACACACACACACACACACACACAGTACAGAGATGAAGAAGAAGGAGGAGGAGGAGTTTTACACCAGTGCATTTCCTGCTGCATGTGAACCTGATCCAACTTCAGTTATTTGAATTTAATCCTTTCCTCATGTTCCACTGAAATTCCTCCTAAACACACAGTACTTATTGATAAACAGCACTGAGGATCATGGGACTGTGTGTGCGTGTGTGCGCGTGTGTGTGCGTGTGTGTGAGACCATGACGCCTCACATTCACCACGCCTTCTACACAGTGCACTACATCGGGTGCAGAAGCGACCAGGTCACACCCTGAACTTGTGTAGTTCATATAGAAAGTAATGAAGAGAACATCATGTGGCTTCATATTGGACATCACTACTTACACACCACGAGTGGAACACTTATATACATCTCATATAATTTTACTGCATGATTCACACACACACACACACACACACACACACACACACACACACACACACACTGCCTTGCGTGCATTGCTGTAGTTCAGTAATGGTACACTTCAGCCCTAAATCAAGTAGTTCATCTTCATCCTCCTCTTCCTCAGGTTTAATCAGAAACAGATTTCTGCACGCACACACACGTGTACATGCACACGCACACGCGCGCACACACACACACACACACACACACACATGCACATTATAATGCAGATGTCCTAACAGAAATGGTGAAACTTACCAGCTTCTCAGCAGGAGACTCTTATCCTCCGTACAGTCTCAGAGAAGTTTAATGTTTCTCCCTCGCTCTGCTCATATGAGAGACTGACGGAGTGAGTGACAGAGGGAGTGTGTGAGTGAGGGAGGGTGCAGGGAGCGGGGCGGAGGGTGCAGGAAGGAGGGCGCATTACAGCCTCAACAGGAAATAGTGCAAGTGTTTTTACTTCTGATACAGGCACCATTCCAATTCACTGAGTGCTGCAGAGAACATGTGGAGACGGAGTTGTTTCATATCTCATGTAGTGCAGTGTAGGTTTAATACAGTGTAGCTATAGTGCGGTGTACATGTAGTGTGGTGTAGGTGTAGGTGTAGTGCGGTGTACATGTAGTGAGGTGTAGGTGTAGTGCAGTGTAGTGCGGTGTAGGTGTAGTGCGGTGTAGGTGTAGGTGTGGTGCAGGTGTAGGTGTGGTGTAGGTGTAGTGTAGGTGTAGTGCAGGTGTAGGTGTAGTGTGGTGTAGGTGGGGTGTAGGTGTAGTGCAGGTGTAGGTGCAGCGTAGGTGTAGTGCGGTGTAGGTATAGTGTAGGTGTAGTGCGGTGTAGGTGTAGTGCAGGTGTAGTGCGGTGTAGGTGTAGTGTAGGTGTAGTGCGGTGTAGGTGTAGTGCAGGTGTAGGTGTAGTGCAGGTGTAGTCCGGTGTAGGTGTAGTGTAGGTGTAGTGCAGGTGTAGTCCGGTGTAGGTGTAGTGCGGTGTAGGTGTAGTGCAGGTGTAGTGCAGGTGTAGGTGTAGTGCAGGTGTAGTGCGGTGTAGGTGTAGTGCAGGTGTAGGTGTAGTGCAGGTGTAGTCCGGTGTAGGTGTAGTGTTGGAGTAGTGCGGTGTAGGTGTAGTGCAGGTGTAGTGCGGTGTAGGTGTAGTGCAGGTGTAGTCCGGTGTAGGTGTAGTGTTGGAGTAGTGCGGTGTAGGTGTAGTGCAGTGTAGGTGTAGTGCGGGTGTAGTGCAGGAGTAGTGCGGTGTAGGTGTAGTGCAGGTGTAGTCTGGTGTAGGTGTAGTGCAGGTGTAGTGCAGGTGTAGTCTGGTGTAGGTGTAGTGTAGGTGTAGTGCAGGTGTAGTGCAGGTGTAGGTGACTGAATGCCATTCCCTATACACTGAGGATGTAAC
>CM074961.1:251842-261842 GCA_037577455.1 Pangasius macronema
ACACACACATACATACATACAAAATTATTATTATTATTATTATTATTATTATTATTATTATTATTCAGTTCCTCACAAAGAGCAGTGTAATGGAAAATGTGTGTATTGTTTAGGTCACAACACCGAGTTCTTCTGAAATATTTACACTAAACACACTGTCACTGTGTGTGTGTGTGTGTGTGCGTGAATAAACCAGTTTTACTGATTAAACTACACGTCAGTTCACACACTCAGTCAGGAAGATGAGCTAAAATCACAGCAGTGTAGAAATCTAATTTCTCTACAAGGTTCTTTCAGTGTTAAAGTGACCTGCTATCAGAGCTCTGACTATCTCCTGATACACAACACAACATCAGTTACTGACATTTAATCACTTTAATAACAATAACATCATAATAATATCAAACTCTGTCCAGGTCCAAGACGGGTCCGATCCCTGGCTGTAGTCCTCTGACCTCTACGCAGCAGCAGCGTTCTTCACACAGCTCGGCTCGGCTCGGCCAGGATCTCTCTCTGAAACACACCCGGGCTACACACATCGCCACGGCTTCCTCCACACGCACAGGCACAAGCCACCACACGTCTGAAACGTGCTCTGCTACACTCACGTGGTACTTTCTTTACTGACTGACTAACTTTTTCCTGCAACATTAAATATAATGTTTGGAAATCTAAAATGACTCAATAATGCAGACTTCATAAAATAAACATTTAAGATAAATTAAAAAAAACTGGGCACCTAAGACTTTTGCACAGCACTGTATATTATTATTATTATTATTATTATTATTACTATTATATAATGTGCTGAGCAACACTAGTGAATAAACACACCTTCAGGATTGTAAGACTCACACTGGCTCAGTCATCACACACTGAGGTGTAATAATAATAATAATAATAATAATGGTGATGATGATGATGATGATGATGATGAAGCTCTGACCGTAGATCATGGCGAGTCCGGTCTCGTGCAGGAAGATGAGTCTCCTGTGCTTGAAGCTCCACACGGTGAGGATGGTGAGACTCAGCAGCACGGCGGCGGTCAGCAGGTTGGCGCTGTCCCTCCGGTGACTGACCTCCGCGCGCCGCTCGCTCACCGCATCCACCAAGCCTCCACCCTCACACACCTCCACACACGTCCACCAACACACACACACCACAACCGCGCACACAGTCATCCCGCTCCTCCACATAACTCAAAACATAACACACATCTCTCAATCTCTCTCTCTCTCTCTCTCTCTCTCCCTCTCTCTCTCTGTAAATGTGTGTGTGTGTGTAGGAGACTCTCACACACTCCGCGGCTCTGCACTCAAGTTTGGGCAAACTCACCTGCATCACTACCTACAGCACTGAGCATGCGCAGTACCGCTCCCACCCAGCCAATCACACAGCTCTCTCCTGTCAGGGACACTTCCGGGTTTTTAAACTAACATGACGCGTAAACTAACAAACAGTAAACGTTTTAAATGGAACATAATACATTTAATAATAAATAAATAATAAAATAAACCGCGTTTACAAAATAAATATGAACTCTATTATATAGAGCTGTAATATTCATACTGTAATATAACATGTATATGTATGTAATATAATTATATACTGACTAAAATTCAGTATCAAGTCAACTTTATTTATTTATTTATTTAATAAATAAATGGGGTGTGTGTCTGCTGCTGTGTCTGGGGTGTGTGTCTGGGGTGTGTGTCTGCTGCTGTGTCTGGGGTGTGTGTCTGGGGTGTGTGTCTGCTGCTGTGTCTGGGGTGTGTGTCTGGGGTGTGTGTCTGCTGCTGGACAGGTGTATTCATTAGTCCTGCTCTTCCCCCTGTCTGGCTCTGAGCCCCCGCTCGCTCTCCGCAGCCTGCTCGCCGCTCTGTCGCTTCAGACCCGGGGGGAAGTCTCACCTTTCCTCCTGCTTTATTATTCTCCGCTGGGTTTAAAGCTCTGGTCCATCCTCCACCTGCTCGCTCTCTTTCCTGCCTGGTGGTTTTCCAGGTGGTTTTCCAGGTGGTCCTGTGGTGCTCAGGTTAACGCGTTCCTCAGGATGGTTGTGTAGACAGGGCAGAAAGCTGTGTTATTCATGGTTGTGTGTTTTTATAGCACTGGTTCTTCATCGCTCCTGTTCAGTGTTCTGTCATTCTCCCCGATATATCAACTGATATATCGATATATGTAGTGTGTTTATAATAATAGAAGTAATATAATAATAGTATATAATGTATATAATAATAATAGTGTGTAGTGTGGACTGATATATCGATATATCGACTGATACACAGATTAATCATCTGGTCTCCTTTTCGCTGCTTTCACGCTAGATCAAGTGCTGGAACTTCAACAGCCTCAGATCACTGGAGCATCTGCCAGTAAATAACACCATGTCAGACCCAGTGTGTAGCGAGGACCGCCCTGTTGAATGTGCTCTGAGAAACGCTAGGTCCTTGTGCAGAAAGTAATTTCTTTTGAATGACTTTTTCAGCACTTGTGTTCTGGATCTTGCTCTGTGATGGAGACCTGGCCCAGCCGTGGTCACTCCTCAGCCCTGGAGGAACTCCCTCCTTCAGACTGCCTCTTCTTTAATACTCCAAGAAGTTCAGGGTGTGGAGGTGGAATAGCAACACTTTTCAAGTTTTGACTGTAGAATTTTGCCTACTCATGAATTTTCAAGCGTTGAGGTGCAGCTTTTCAGGGCTGATCTTCCTGCTTCCTTGCTATGTGCACTGGTTTACAGAGCACCTAAATTTAAGCAGGACTTGATCCAGGACTTTTCAGATTTTTGTCCTCTGTGGTGCTGCGTGCTGCTAGACTTCTGATCATGGGCGTTTTTAATATATATGTTTGTTGCCAGTTAAAACCCCTGGTAAAAGAGTTTTTATGTCTTGCTGACTCTTAGCCTTGTTCAGTCTGTCTGTGGACCTGCACATCAGAAGGGGCATACTCTCTATCTGCTGCTATCATCTGGTTTTCTGTGGAAACCTTGAACTATGTGATGCTGCTGTTTCCGATCATTGTCCAGTTGTTTTTGAATCTGTGCTGTCATGCCCATTGCTCAGATCCTGTCACTGACTGTGTTATTCTAGACGTATTACTTCCTCCACTGCCAGCTTTTTCAATGATGTCTACATTTCTTCCCAAATGCCAAATGCCATGGAAGTTTTATCCATTTGTGTCAACGCTGACGAACTGGGTGATCTTTTTAACAGTACTTGCACTACTACCGTGGACTCAGTTGCCCCCTTTAGGTTAAAAAGACCCAAAGTGATGCATAAAGCTCAGCCCTGGCTAGACGGTTCCACTCGTGCCCTCAGACAGGACGCGCTGAGCGCAAATGGAAGAAAGATCAATTCCAGGTATCTTATGAAACTCTTAGGGAGTGTCGTAGACAGTATCAGAGCTCAGGGAAGGAAGCACAGTTCAAATATGTGTCAGATTTAACTGCACGAAATGCACAAAGGCCTAAGATGCATTTACTCTTTTACTCCTGTCTCTCTCTCTCTGTCTCTCTCGCTGTCTCTCTCACTGGACTTTTGTCTCTCTCTCTGTCTCTCTCAGTCCTTCTGTCTCTCTTACTGTGTCACTCTGTCCTCCTGTCTCTATATCCTGTCTCTCTCACTGTCTCTCTCGCTGTCTCACTCTGGACTCTTGTCTCTCTCGCTGTCCGACTAATTCTTCTAGGTGGTGGGCGGAGTCTCGGTTTAGTTTTCACGTTGACTGATCCCTGGTCTATAGTAGAGTAAAAACTGGCTCACAGTTTTTCAGCATTTGTTTGTGATTGCAGTTGTGACTGTTGGCATTCTGTCAACTTTACAATAAATCATTGCTATGCAAAGTCATTCAGTGTAAGTTTACGTTATGTTTATAGTTAATATATACTTATTTTTATTCTTGTCCAAGGTTCTTGTGTGTAAATAAAAGCTTAAGACACAGAAAAACCGGTTTTGTTGTGTATATGATGCAGATTATTAGAAGGAAGTTTGGAAAGGTTTACTTGAACACCCTTATGGTTAGTATATAACCCTTCTATAACCCTTCTATAACCCTTCTATAACCCTTTGTGTGGAGTGATAAGTGGAAATTCTTACAAACACACTCATGCAATCTGATTAGAATATCTCTTTTATAGATATAAAGTAAAATTAAAGTAAATCACACACACACACACACACACACACACACACACACACACACACACACACAGAGGGGACTGTACCAAGGGGAGATGAATAAAAACAGGATTGAGACGAAGCCCACAAATGCCTTTAGCCAAAAACACGGGTCATGTGGCAAATAACTTATTAATGTCTTTCATGTAACTGGACTTCCATCATTTGACTGTTTTTAAAAATGAGAATAAAATCCTCAAATCTTCATTACAAATTTTATTCATGTTATTTTTGAACGTATTATTTCAGGTCTTTTTTTGTAAACTCGTTTCTGTGAAGTGTGTGGTTGTTCTCATTTAGAAACCTGTGTGTGTGTGTGTGTGTGTGTGTGTGTGTGTGTGTGTGTGTGTGTGCGGGCAGTGCAGGGGAAGTTAACAGGAAGTCACACACACATGAAGCTGAAGAGAAACGAGACGGAGGAAAGTTGAATGTCTACAGAAAGATGTTTTTATCTTCTTTTCTCACGTTTGTGTGGATTTGCTCGGGATCGGCTTCTACACTTCCTCAGCGTGAGTTTCAGCACATTCTGTTTTTACATCGCTTCAGGCTTTTAATTCATTTGTAGTTTGTAAATATATTTTTGTAGGATTACGGTTTGTATGTCATATTTATTCCTCTCTTAAAAACGTTTAATAAGTAAATAACTACAGAAATACCCAGCTGTCCTGCACACACTGCTATAATTACACTGAGATACACTGATGTTAAATAAATGATCAAAAATGCATAAATCAGTGATTAATTCATGTCTATAATGTGATAATTAACTCATTTATACTATAATTATATAAATCAGAAGTGATTTTATGATCATGATCAGTGCTGTAACAGTAATAAAGCTAACATTCATATGTTTGTCATTTTCTTTGCTGGAGTTTAGAATAATGAAAGTGTATTTTGTGTCACGTTACTGTTAATCCTCAGTGTACGCCTCACACTGCTGCTGTTTCTCTTTTTATTTCTTACATTTTAATCTTTTTAAAATCTTTTTTATAAAAACTACCATATTTATTTATATATTTGTTATTCAGTCTGGATTTTACTCTAACTATAAAATATATAACATGCTGAACAAATCAACAAAGTTGTTTAGTACATAATTACAACGTAAGAAGTGTGTGTGTGTGTGTACTGAAGTGTGTGTGTACTAAAGTCTGTATGTGTACTGAAGCATATGTGTGTGTACTGAAGTATGTGAATGTGTATGTGTACTGAAGCATGTGTGTGTGTAATGAAGCGTGTGTATTTGTACTGAAGTGTGTGTGTGTGTGTACTAATGTGTGTACTGAAGCGTGTGTATGTGTACTGAAGTGAAGTGAATTGTAGCCAAGTGTGGTGACCCATACTCAGAATTTGGAATCTGCATTTAACCCATCCAAGTGCGCTGGTCATTCACTCCCCCCACCTACAATCCCTGTCGGACCCGAGACTCGAACCCACCACCTTCAGGTTACAACCATCTGCCATCGCTATCAGCCCACGACTGCCTAAAGACTGTGTACTGAAGTGTGTGTATGTGTACTGAAGTGTGTGTATGTGTATTAAATTGTGTGTGTATATATATGTAAAAATGTGTGTGTATTAAAGTGTGTGTATGAAGTGTGTGTATGTGTACTGAAGCGTGTGTGAGTGTATTAAAGTATGTGTGTATATATGTAAAAATGTGTGTGTGTGTGTGTGTGTGTGTGTGTGTGTGTGTGTGTGTGTGTGTGTGTGTGCAAACCGCAGGTGTTTTTTTCAGCCTCTTGTACTTCCTGTAGTGTGTGTGCTTAAGAATTTCAGCTGAAGTGACGAACATGACGTCATCGTGCCATTTATTTCTGCTTTAAATTCCACAACAGAATCTCTGAGTTTTTGAGACAGAAATGTTCAACCGTATTAAAGTCAGTTTTATTAATCCATGAACCCCACACCTCATTTCTTTGTGTGTGTGTGTGTGTGTGTGTGTGTGTGTGTGTGTGCGCAGAGATCGAGTGCATGGTGGTGAATCTGGAGTATGTCAGCTGCACGTGGGATGGAGACGGAACCGTGGCGGAGAACTACACCTTTATAAGCAGGTGTTTATTGTGTGTGTGTGTATGTGTGTGTGTGTTTACTGTTTGTGCATGTGTGTTTACTGTTTGTGTGTGTGTTTGTGTGTTGTGCGTGTCTGTGTGTGTTGTATGTACACTGCGAGTACTGAGATGGAGTGTGTTCCTGATCTACAGACCTACACACTACTCCTGTAGTGTACACACTTGGTGTAAGAGTAACACACACAGTGTTGTGTGTTCAGTGTGTGCACGGGAAGTCGGTGTTGAACTCAGGTGTGTGTATGTGTGTGTGTGTGTGTTTCCTCCTCTTGGGTTTCCTGCTTTAGAGCCTCAGCTTGTTTTCTATAAACACTGTCTGTAAACGATTAGTCAACACACCACACACACACACACACACACACACACACACACACACACACACACACACACACACAGTTTGTGTGTGAAACTCTTAAGTGTAGTGAACAGAGCTTCCAGAGAAGCAGGACGTTTGTTTCACACACGATGTGCGATGAGCTGATGCAGGATTTTTGTGTCCTCTGTCTCTGGAAACGTGTAAACACACGTCATTTTCACGATTCTGTCGTTTCTTTCAGGTTCACTGCAGTTTCTTTTACTTCTGCTCCTGTAGAGAATACACACATTCACATCTTCTTTATGCTGAAGTTTTCACAAGTTATTTTTTTATGCTCAGCACTTTTGGAAATATGAAATATCATCAATTTTCCTGGAAATGACAAGTTTTAGAGTCAAATAATTAAATGTGAAAATAATCCGTGCTGGATTTACTTTTTTCTAACAGCACGACCCCAAGTGTTTTATTCCCCTTATACCACAGCAAATTACCTGCGGCTACAGTTTATTTACTAAAGAACATGCAATACTTTTTATCTGTTTATAGTTACATTCAGTACGAGTCAGTTCCTGCTGTCGCTTACGTTACAGCAGCTATAAACACTCGTTCCTCACCAGCCGCTCTTTTTTATCTCTCCTCAAGTTAATAAGACAAAAAAAGGCAAAACTGCAAAGCATAAACTCCTCTGTCCTTACAGTTACAGCTTTACAAAGCACTGACACTGGAGACTCCTTCCATAAGTGTTACATTTACAGAAAAGTTCCCCAGATCAATGACTTTTTAAATCGGTGTATGTGGAGCGTGCTGTACGCTCTCCTGTGAATTCACCTGGGCACTGTGATATAGAACAATATCAAATATACAGATTTTTACATCTTACAACAATGTTTTTTGTGTTGAACATACCTGTATATACAATGTGTGTGTGTGTGTGTGTGTGTGTGTGTGTGTGTGTGTGTGTGTGTGTGTGTGTGTCCTCCTGTCAGTTACAAGTCGGATGCTCCTGCAGAGTGCTCCTCCTATCAGTATGTCCGGGCGGTTCGTGTCGGCTGTGTGGTTCCATACAGTGAGAAGAAGCTGCAGAGATTCGAAGAGTTTCATGCCTGGTTATACAGAGACAGCAGCAGCCTGGCACAACAAGAATATAAGAACCTGTTGAGCAGGGGTAACACACACACACACACACACACACACACACACACACACACACACACTTTATTTCCCCACAAAACACAGTCATTTCACACACTGACCTCATGGTGCTAAAAGATGATGGAGGAATAATAGAAATGCAGTCAAACATTTCATTAATCATCTTTTCTTTCTCTCTATGTGTCTGTCTCTCTGTCCATCCCTCTCCCTCTCCCTCTCCCTCTCTCTCTCTCTCTCTCTCTCTCTCTCTCTCTCTCTCTCAGTGAAGTTGAATGCGCCGCATAACATGTCGTTGGTGTTGAGGGATCCGGAGCTGTGGATTTACTGGAACATTACCAGTAACTTGAAAGCACAGTGTCAGGAGCGTGAACTTCGCTACAGGATCAACGGCAACAAGTGGAGTGTAGGCAGATCTGTCTCACCACATCATTACCCCAGCGTGCTATAATAATAATAATAATAATAATAATAATAATAATAATAATAACAATAATAATGCTGAATATCAGTGTCCTGTATCATCACAGCTGCTGTAAACAGTTTCGTGTTTGTTGTTGTTGTTGTTGCTCAGACTTACAGCACGAGCATGGAGAACGCCTTTAACGTGCCGTTTCCTAACGCTCAGAGTCTCTACGAGTTCCAGGTGAGAGTACGCGTGGCCTCCACCTGTGGAATGTCTGAACTGTGGAGCGAATGGAGCGAGTCGGTGTTCTGGGGCACCACCAAGAAGATCAACGATACAGGTAACAACATCACAGCCGAACACAACAATAATGTACAGTGCTGTGCAAAAGTCTTAGTAAAGGAACGCTGTAAAGAAAAGATGCCCTGAAAGTTAATGAAATGAAACAGTCACATGTTAAAGAAGGCCAGTGCGGGGTTTTAGCGTCTCAGGTGAACTCTGTGCAGTTTTAGAAGCAGCTTCAGCTTCCCTTCTTCTCCTGGAGACTCTGACTGTCGCACTCGTCCGTTTTTACAGATAATCCCTCACTAGCTTCACTCATCTGTCTAATGGGTTGCTTCTTTACTGTCATACAAACATTTCTCTTCCTGCAACATTCCATGTTTTTGTGGGAAAAGTAACATTTGGAAATGTAGAATATATATTTTATATATTTTTTACTGACTCAATAATGCAGATATTTAAAATATAATACTGTATATATGTAACACAAACAGCACACTAACACTAACACAAATACTAACACTAACGCTAACACTAACACTAACACTAACACAAATACTAATACTAACGCTAACGCTAACACGAATACTAACACTAACACGAATACTAATACTAATACTAACACTAACACTAACACGAATACTAATACTAACGCTAACACTAACGCTAACACTAACACTAACACAAATACTAATACTAACGCTAACACTAACGCTAACACTAACACTAACACATCCATAGGCTTCAGTTTAATAATAACAGCAGTAGACGTGTACCTGTGCTTTTCTTTTCCTGACATCATTAATAGTTCGTAGATCATCTTGTTGTTTGTTATGAGAGTAAAATCTACAGATTCCCAGGCAGTAAAATATCAGTCCTGACTCCACCTGCTCACACCTCCACCTGCCCATCACCTTCATCTGCCCAACACCTCCATCTGCTCACACCTCCGTCTGCCCATCACCTCCATCTGCCCATCACCTCCACCTGCTCACACCTCCACCTGCCCATCACCTCCATCTGCCCATCACCTCCACCTGCTCACACCTCCACCTGCCCATCACCTCCACCTGCTCACACCTCCACCTGCCCATCACCTCCATCTGCCCAACACCTCCACCTGCTCACACCTCCACCTGCCCATCACCTCCACCTGCCCATCACCTCCCTCTGCCCATCACCTCCATCTGCCCAACACCTCCACCTGCCCATCACCTCCATCTGCCCATCACCTCCACCTGCTCACACCTCCACCTGCTCACACCTCCATCTGCCCATCACCTCCATCTGCCCAACACCTCCACCTGCTCACACCTCCACCTGCCCATCACCTCCATCTGCCCATCACCTCCACCTGCTCACACCTGTCCCCATGTTTTTGAACAGAGCTGAATGCATCTGCACTGATATATATAATATATATATATATGTGTGTGTGTGTGTGTGTGTGTGTGTAGAGACGGGACAGCAGACGTCTGCGGGGCTGATGGTCCTCTGCACGGTTGGAGCTGCTGTCGTCCTCATCGTGCTCGCCTGTCTGCTCATCCACAGCGAGAGGTTCACTCACTTTATTCTCTGCATTTCCAGTTTCCTGTTTCTTTATCTC
>CM074961.1:291750-299250 GCA_037577455.1 Pangasius macronema
GCCGCTTTCTTCTCTCCTTTGTCTTCGTCTCCATCTCTGGCTTTGTCGAGCGTCCACTCCCAGGCTATCATGGCCTTTATGGACTCTTTAATGGGCCAGCGGTAAATTTCTTTATCCTACACAACAAAGGATGCAAAAGCACGTGTAGAAAACCTGCTGCAGAATATTCAGACACAACGCCCACCCAAAAACCCTCTCTTACCTTCTCAGAAAATGTTTTGTACGGTCTGAGCATAGGATGAGTCTTGGCATTTTCATCCAGCACTTCACCAAACGTCCAGTTGTTCTGGATCTGCAGATGCATAAAGCACACGGAGTAACCCGAGACTAGCGCTAGAGCGATATGATGAATTCCCAGGGCCATATTTCTACACTATCACAGCTCTCAGTGCATCACAGTGTCTGTGGACAGCTTATAAAAAGGGGACATTAAACACAGTAACAGCAACAAAACGTTTAAATCCCTGCACTGGATCGTAAGCAGCGTGATGCGTGTCATCATCTACAACAGCACAGCAGTGGTCACAGTACACAGGACATCCTGCAAACAAAACACACCACACACTAATTTCATTTCAAAATATATGCAGTGAAACACACTCAACGCTACCTTCTCGAAAGCCCATTTGTCATGAGTGTACTCTGCATATCTGTTGATAAATCCATCCAGTTTCTCAGGAATTATGGTGCTAGATGAAAGAGCAACAAAAACAAAAGCAGACATTAAAGTTACTGTGCTGATAATAAATGCAGAATTAACACTCATTCGGAGTGTCTTACTTGGTTGTGTCCACCGGTTTGGGATCAAAGTTGCCCTCGGCATCGACAGAAGCTTTCTTTTCGGTTTTGGAAGAGTAACTGGCATCCACGTAATCAGGAGGAATGGCACCGGCTATGGCACAGATGCAGGGCATTGCGATTTTAAACAATTCTGCATCAAATTTCTGTAGGAAGAAAAAAAATCGATATTGTTTTTTAATATTCTCTAATATCATACGTTAGCTCTATAATATATTTAATGCATCACAGTAGGATTCAAAAGTATGAATTGCTAAGAATTGTTTTTATTGCAGTGTTAGTGAGCTGATACTCATGACTCATGTGTATATATATGTATATATTTGTTATGTCACTGTGGGTAATAAAGTGTTCTTCTCGCCTTGTGCGCCAGAGATTCGAAGATGCCCCAGAAGAGTTTGCGGGTCAGGTGAAGCTCTTCCTCGGATGACACACCGAAGCTGGCCCAGCCGTTGGGGAGGCAGTAATACTTCCAGCAGCGTTCGTAATGATTAGTCAGCAACTACAGCACAGCAGGGGAAAACTCTCATATCACATGTGGATATCACATGCGCTTATTCAGTGTCCAAAATGAATCTTTAAACCAGTGGATAGAAATGAAGTAATAGTGCTGCACTTTCTGTACAGATCTAGCTTATATAGTTTATCTTATACAGTGTTGTTTTTCTCTGAATTGTCCTCATCACTGCTGTAAGCTGACATGACTGCTCAGCTGCGTGTCTTTTTATGCCTACGCTACGTTAAGTACTGAGTCATTAACTCGGCTAAATTTAGTACTGAAACTCAAATGTGTCTAGAGAGCAGAATCGTACCTTCAGGGGCATTCTGGCATACGCATTGAGAATTGGCACATCAAACACAAGTCTTCTCAAAAGGTGCTGAAGCATCGACGGCCGCAGATACCTGAGACGTAATGAAACATAAAGACACCAGAATGCCTCTACATCCCACTGAGCTACTCTCATTATTCCCTTATACAGCATAAACATCAGCATAAGCAATCTCACGTCATCAGTAACACACCAGCCAGAGATGCTCTAATACACCATCATCAAAACCACCCTCTTCCCACACTGTTAGGATCAAAGAGTCGAGCAGGAACACTAAGACATCATGTTTTTCCCAAAGGATGTTGTGGAACATTTCTAACTGGTCTCACTTAACATTAAAATGTTTTTAAATAGCTGAAGAATTAAGTTTTCTTTATTAATAATAGTTGGACTAGAACCAGTTGTTGCCAGTAGACTGACTTGCACAGGGACATGAGACACTCCTCGATGACGTCTCTCTGGGCTTTGGTGAGCGAGCGTCCTCGGGAGAGCCTGTAGATGGTGTGCAGCATGGAGTCGATCATGATGGCGCGGTGGTCAGTGCCGGCGAATAGAGGAGCGCATTTAGTGATGAGAGGGAGAACGGCTGAACAGAGATAGCGGTTCAGAGCCAGAGCCATCTCTGTGGTACTGAACGCAGCCTGGGAGATGACAGAGACAAACACGGTCAACAAAAGCAACACAACAAGCAAACAACAAAACACACAAAAAGTTAGATAACAAGCGACGTTTGGAGATGCACACCGTGTCCAGAGAAGCTGCTGCTCGCATATCAGGCAGGAATCCGACTTCTAGCACATGTAGGAGGAAATCCTGATTATCGATGCCATACACTCTGTCCAGGAACAGCACCATGGGGGCCTTGTGGTCCGGGACAAAACTGGCAGACATCTTCGGCTCAACGATACTGTTATCTAGAATGAGACAATTATATACAGTATATTGTGTCTTTATCTTTGTTCAGATTAATATAAACAAAATACAAACTGTACTATAATAATCATTATATATATAATGTAGATAAGACTCTTTTTTTTTCTTACAAACATCCTCCTCACCTTTGCCAAATGCAGGTATCTGCAGTGGAAGACTAATAACACCTACGAGATCCTCAATGGGAACCAGAGATCTGAGAATAGCCCTGATCCTCAGAGCTTCTCCTTTCCCTGCCTGGATCAGCTGCTCGTGACAACAAAAATCAAACAAGCATCATGTAAAACATTGTTTGTGGGAGATCGTGGGAGCTTCTGAAACAGGACTAAACATCTAAAACTGTAACTTTAAATGTGAATAAAAAGCCTACTTTTATGTAATGCATTAACCACTGCACTATCCTTAAACTTTTACTCAACTGGTAGTGAAATATCAAGTTATCATCAGATGCTGAGCAAAAGCAGAATAAATAAAGCAGAAGGCAGACACTTGCATGCATTTCAGGAGCGCAGCGTCCCAGCAGGTCGATGAGAGCAGCGTAGAAGGACATGATGGCATTTCCCAGATGAACTCTGCTCTCCTCCTGTTGCTCTTCGCCTCCAAACCTGATAAAACATGACGTGAACTCTAAACATAACACTGAACTCTCAAATCCACACTAAGGTGCATACAGCACGCTGTGCGGTGTGTCTGCGGTTTAAGAAAGGAGTAACTGTCACTGAAATATAAACGTAGAGATTATACATCAGGTCTATTTGTAAGAGACACAGATAACGGATAGTGAAGTTACATAAGCAACAAATAGAGGCATACATAGGGAAGCGTCTGTCCTTTTTGACACTGGGTCCATCTCTGGCCGGATCCTCAGAGATCTTAATGGCTTCTTCAATGGCGGCCAAAAGGCCATTCCCTCCCTCTCCTCTCAGCGCAGGGCCGAAACACTCGGGCCGTCTGATCAGGAGACGCACCACCACGTTAGCGTTCTCCTCCACACTCTCTCCTGCACAGACAAAAGCACATACATTAGACGAAGGTTATCCAGTACACATGATGATGGGTGCGCACGGCGCAATCTGCAGGCAATAACTGAGCTGAATAATTAACCCAGTCACTGATCTTACAGTCCTCTCTACATGGTTTGGTATTTTATAGAATGTTGTACAGCCTCTTGCACACTGCTTTTAAAGTATCAGTGTTTGAGTTTTATACCTCTAACACTAACAAACTCAAAGGATTGTGTAATGTTGCTTTTTTGGTCCTTAAAGCTGACAGTTTGATTTCACTAGCCATATCTCCGTTCTCCTGCTGGCTCTTCGTGCCTGACCTAGAGTGTACGGACACAGTCATGATTCACACACACCGTTAACAAAGACGGCGAATCGGAGGAAGTCGAGGTATTTCTCTCCGCCGCATGGGTTCCAGCCGATATCAGGGTAACCTTTCGACAAGAGCATGGGGCAACTCTGCAGCCCGCAACCGGCCAAATACTTTACCACCTACACAAGAGCAACATCATCACACTCAGATATACAGGAGAGGGAATGCTACAGCAGAAAAGAAGAATGTCAATATAAATATGGAAAAATGTGGATTTTAGTTGGATTGTTGTTATGAAGTCTGATAAACAGCCAGTAAATGGAAGGTGTGCAAACATAATATTCAGATATTTCAGACTTGTTATTAACTAAACTGACAGAAATTGGACTTTAGTGCTCAGAGATGATCACCTTCTCCAGGTCCTGCTCCTGAAGAGCCAGCGCCAGCTCATTGTTATCGATGCAGGACGCTGCAGCAACATCAAGAGGTGTAGAGCCTCGCATCCCTGAAACAGCATCATCGCACCATCAGGAAAAAGTAAACAGTGACGTTTAAAGAGTATACGGTACAGCGTGATTATCTGACCCAGGCCTATGCCGCTGTTCTGCAGCAGGTAACTCAAGTGGTCGAACATGGAGCGCTGATTCTGACGGCTGATTCGGCAGAAATAACACAGGAACCGACAGCAGTTGGTCACCATGCGTGGGAAACGGATCTCCTTCACAAAACAGGCAAAATCCAAAATATTACCATATGCACGTTGTTTTATTTTTTTAATCCAGTCTTTGAGTTTTACACATTTAATATCAATTCTTTAATCTCTGCTTTTATTGCTGTTTAAAGCTGACAGTTTGATTTCACAAACACGTCCCAAATAGGGTTTACCTTCGAGTCTCCGCCGCCGAGCACGTTGACCATGACCTCCATGACGGTCTCGTGCATGCCCAGCGCTCTCATCAGATTGGGATGCTGGTAGAACACCCTGTTATTCATTATATTTCTGGAGAAAGGACAGAAGTTAGACTTATACATGGTACAAACAGGGACTAGGAATACAGAAATATAATATTTATTAAATAATATTTAGCAGCAGGAGCAGACATTGCACTGTGTGTGATGTTTCAAGCAACTGCAATGATTTTACTTATTCACTACATATCTTATTTCCAGTTCTAATAATAAGCACTTCATCCTTATTATTTGTGTAGTGGAACAATGGAGTGACAGAAATGCACACCATAATGAATGCAACCTAGCGATCATATTATAATACTATATAATCGACTTATAATATTATTTTCATTGCGCACCGTTTGTTTCACTACAGTGAGCTCACATTAAGCTTTTTAATTCATACAGGAAGAGGAAGGAGTAATAAGCTGCAGGATCCTATTTGCTGTACTTCTGCTGTGTTCTCACCCGATGCTCTGGATCATGAGCCTCTCCTCCTCAGGACCCATCTGGACGATGAGAAGCGAGCGGATCTGGCTAAGACACTGGAGAAGCTCCATGGTGTCCTGCATGGACACGGCGTTGATGGTGTAGGCTTTGGGTAGCGCGCGGATCAGCTCTCCCAGAGCGTCATACTGCCGGTGCAGCAGGCTGAACATGAGCCGCACAAGCTCGGGGTCCTGGATGAACGACTCCTGAGCCCAATGGATCATCGTGTGGGAGATCAGCTCCTGCAAAGTGCCTGAAACACCACGTGTGCACACACACACACACACACACGCACACACACACACACACACACACACACACACACACACACACACACAGGAAAGTTCTTTTTTTCTGATGCTCTGTAAATCTAAATTTAAAGTGTTTTAGTTATAATCTGCTAGCAATGAATGAATCAAATGAATTATGGTTATTAATGTTATCATAAAAGCAGCAATCAACCCAAAGCAAATCTGTGCTCACTGGGTTTCTTCTCCTCCTCTGGCTCCATCTCTGTCTCCTGCTTCCTCCTTCGTAGTCTCTTCACTTTCTCGAGAAGCCTGAACAATCGTCCACGCAGAGATGTGTCCACATGCTCTTCCTCCTCGTGTTCCTCAATGTGAATACCTGAACAAGAGAAAGAGAGCAGGAAAGAGTTTCTAAGAAAGATGTCCTGGCTCAGAGCAGAGAATGGCTAGGTGGGGTTAGAGTGAGTTCTGACGGACCACAGTGAGCCAGCAGGTCATTGTGAAACATCTGAAGTTCGACGCGGACTTCCTCAGGAACAGGAGGATCCTCTTCTTCCGGACAATTCTTAAAATCCATCAGTATGTTCATCTACAAACACAGACACACAGACACACTGAGTTCATAACTACAGTATAAAAAAATAAAAGTGGTGTGTGTGTGTGTGTGTGTGTGTGCGTGTGTGTGTGTGTGTGTGTGTGTGTGCGTGTGCAAGCAGACCTGTTCTTGTGGTGGTGAACGGAACTCTCTGGTCTTGCGAGCTGTCTCTGCTGCCGTCATGGTGAAGGCCTGCATGAGCTCGAAATAACGCCGCCTCTGGTTCGATTGGACCTGAGTGACGAACCTATCAGAGAACGCGACGATGGCCTCGACGCGGTGACGCAGCTCACAGTCGCAGAAATACTGCAGCAGAGTACACATCTGAGGAAGAGAGAGGGAAAAAAACTAATTATTAATAACATCGCTGTTAAGCACAATAACCATTGAGCAATAGAGTAGATGGGAGGGTCAGATATTATTCCTAATTTGATAAACGAAGTAATGACATTAGACTACAACGCTAATGTGGGTTTATTTTAGAACATTTGCACATCTATGTGAACAAGCGAATAAATAAAAGGTTTTCAAAACTTAACATGAAAGTTGATCATGTTGGCAAGAAGAAAGTTGGTAGAGAAATACCTGCAACTTCACAGACTCAGGTAGTTTCATATGCAGTAGCCCCTCCCCAACTTCCTCCTCCTCTTTAGGCTCCTCCCTCCCCACTGTAGGCCAGGCCTCCAGCTCAGCCTGTGGCTCCACCCCTCTATGCACCACTTTCTCTTTGTCAGCCTTCTCAGGTGCAGGGTGCTCTTCCCCATCTTCCTGCTCTGTCTGGTCTTCCTCATCCTCTTCCTCTTCCAGCTCCTCTTCCTCTTCTTCCTCCTCTCCCATTCCTTCGTCCTCAGTCCACCCATCCACCCGTTCCTCCTTTTCTTTCACTTCCACTCCCAACTCTTTAAATACGAGCTGCTGCTCTCCTCCTCCTCCACTCTTGTCCTCCTCCGCTTGACCGCCTTTGTCCTCTCGGAACACGGTGGGCTCGATGAGTTTGAGGATGTGTTTCACGTCCTCATCCTCAAACACACCCATGATGAGCAGCGTACTGATCAGCTTCAGGATAGGAACGAAGTGGGACTCCACGCTGCCCCCTACAGGATCACGCATGGCCTGGCCTCCGTCCTGCACCGCCTCCGTTAGCATGCTCAGGGCATGGTCTTTCAGAATCTAGAGAGAAAAAGAAGCGCTGTGGTTATTTAGTTCAATCAGATGTCTCAGGTATTGCAGTTCATGCTGCGATGGAGTTATTACAGCCAATCAGAACTCTCCATACCTGCAACGGTACGAAGGGGCTGAGTGTGTACAGGTCAGCATTGGTGCCCACAAAGCCGGTGTG
>CM074961.1:301750-310246 GCA_037577455.1 Pangasius macronema
ACACACACACACAAAATTTGAGATGACTGTTATAAACAGTAGAACCAATATGTTCTTGACTACTGCTGCTACAAGACTTGATTCCACTTTAAATTTACATTTATGGCATTTGGCAGATGCCCTTATCCAGAGCTTACATTTATCTGATTTATACAACTGAGCAGTTGAGGGTTAAGGGCCTTGCTCAAGGGCCCAGCAGTGGCAGCTTGGCAGTGCTGGGGATNAAATAATTGATCATCAATCAAAATCTGAGAAATTCCTCCCCATACTGTAGTTGTGTTGGAAATAATGTCCACATCGTCTCGATCATCGGGGACGACGTCCTCCACCAGGCGAGGGACAGTGGGAACAACAGGCGGAGGAGCGATGAAGGCAGCTTTCTTCGCTTTGGAGAAAAATCTGTAAATCAAGCAGGAGCATTAATAGCTCACGTTCAGTCTTCAGTTAGATCCGGTTAAATGTGACAACTCCAATTTTGTTGTCTCATAACTCTCATGACCACCATTTAGTGCACTATAAGTAATTATTTTTATGCAATTTAACAAAATGTCACATTAGACCTCAATAAATATGCAAAATTAGTTTCAGTAGAGTCCGACTTTTTGAGTGTGAAGTCTGTGCCATTTTTCTGAATAAATCCACTCTCACCCTCTCTTTTTGCTCTTCTCTGTAGCCGTGTCTTTCTCATTCTCCGCCTCCTTGGTGCCCGGCAGCTCTTTGGGTATGGACGGTTCCTTTTCTTTCTCCTCCTGCTCCCTGCGGGTGGCACTCTTCTTCAGCAGCTCATATTCAGAGTTGGGGTCGACCTCCAGGGCCTCGTCCTCGGGGATGGTGAGGGCTCGTGTCAGCGGCGTCGCTCCCGCCTCTACTTTAAACAACTCGTGGAACTCGATGGGCATGCTCAGTCTGAAGAAGAGCAGGTCCGTGTTGGCGTTCTGGGAGCCGAATGTCCTGTGGGTCAGTTTGAGACAGGGAGCGCTGTCCACTGTGCCATCCACACGGGATACCTGCATGTGAACAGCGGGAGAAAAAATAACAGTACATTTTAATTAGTACAGGATGTCAGAAACATAACTTTGAAAATGTTCTTCAATGCTGCTAATTATGGAAGTCTATACCTCGATGTGAGCATGGTCAGTAGGAACAGGAATGAACTGCGGCAGGCTTTTGCTGAACCACAAGGTTATGTCTCGCTTCATGTTGATGGCGAAGGGCTCGAAGCCTTCCTGCAGGCCACAGATAGTAAAATAGCGCAGGCTGCTGACGTTCTGGCCCAGGTTGATCCGACCCACCTGAGAGAGGCCCAGGCTACACACAGGGATGAACCCTGGGGAAAAAACACAAACACACAACACCATGACGGCTTTGAAGAGGCACTATTATCTCCCAGAGTCCAAACAGTGAGAATTAACTGAGCGAGGTTACTCTTCTTTCAGTAGTCAGTTTTACACATCAGCTGTAGAAGAACAGTCAGCAAAAGTAAAGCGTGTCCCATGGGCTGTCTTTGAACTGGATTCCACCCCACCTTGACCACTCGTTTATGCAGTCATAAAGCCTTGTACCTTCTCCAATCTCGATGTCTTTGAAAGCCATCTCGGAGCCGGAGTCACTGATCAGCATCTCTCCGTTAAGCGTGAACATGATGTTCAGCTCACTGAGATCGATCATGCAGCCCACGACGTCTCCCGGCTGCCAGTGACGGCCGAAGGGCTCGCTGCCCACGTGCCAACGCTGAGCCTGAACACACACAAAAACACACAGCAACACAATTACCACTATCAAAGCAGGTGTCTGTATATCATCTTAATATAACAACTGTGAATAGTGACACTGCACAACACACACGCAGGTGGAGAAAACAAAAGAAATCAGTGATTTTATATAATTATTTATTACATACAGTATATACTCTTTATATATATAATGATTATATTATTAGAGAGCGCATCTGAATACCTTGCAGCCGTTAAAGACATAGGCGAGGTCATCTGTGCCAAGCTCCTTATCAGCGTGGACGTTTGGTCTGGCCCAGCCGACCCTCATCTCCCCCACCGTCACTGCCTCAAACTCAAAGTACCACTTTCCCTGAGTCACAGCATACGATTTCTCAGCCCTGAACACGCGGATCTTATTCCCACTGCCATTACCGATGTGGCCGGCTGAGGAGAGTCACACACTTCAGCTCAGAGTGGACACAGACATGAATCTCTAAAGCAGCTCTCCTGCCACTGCATATTTCAGTGTGTGTTCTACTGGAACTGTACTCACTGCTCTCCTGGTCTGGAGGCTCGATGTTGTAACCGTAACCGATCAACGTTCGAACTGCAGCACACACCGTGTCTCTGTTCGTCCTCTTGGTTTTCTCGTCCAGGAGATTATATGGCACGAGGCGGGGGTTACGCTTGTTTACGATGTCCTGAATATGATCATCACATGACAAAGAGATCATAAGCAAGCTCTCACAGAATAAGTTCCTCACAATGTTTAGTAAGTGTTTAAAACTGTTTAACAGTTTAACCCTAACCCTAACTCCATTTAAGCACAATGACAGTAGTGATAAGTCTAAATAATACAGCACACTGTATCCACTTCCTGTAAAAGCTTATAAAACAGATGGCCATGTTCAGGCAGAGGGAACAAACCTGCAGCAACGTTAGCAAAGCCTACCTGTACGATGCTGTAAGTCCAGCCCTGGCGCACTCGGTCTCGAGCCCACACGTTGTGTCCGTTCTCAGCGAGTCGCTCCACCAGTGTGTTCTGGTTAGGGGTCAGTTTAACATGGTTCAGGTCCAGAGGAGCGGGTTTGTAGCTGTTGCTCTGTGTGTAGCTACATTCAGGAGTCATAACGTTAACCTTGAAATTCTGTTTGGATCACAATTGTTCATTTTTCTCTAAAGAACATGAACAATCATTTTTAAATTTCAAATAATCATAATCATTACAGAGGTGATTTTGGGAAATAAAAGTGTTTAAGTGTGTGTTGTGTGTTGTGTGTGCGTCACTGACGTTTTAGGCAGTTTGATCTTTTTCAAATTTTCCTCTGCTTTCTCATCTCCCATTCCAACATGGCAACCCAGCGCAAGAAGAGTTCTTATGGAGAGACAGACAACCAAACCCAAACTTTACACACCCAGACACACATCTATTAGATATCAAACACACACACACACACACACACACACACACACACACACACACACACACACATCTTCTCACTCACTTGAGTGTTTCCCCTGACATTGCCAGGTTGTAGTTCCTCTCTGGCTCTGGAAGGTTCTGGAAGTCCACCAGACACGGATGCAGCTTTTTATTATCATCACGGAACTGAAAGAAATAGAAGATGAATAAACATGAGCTCAGTGACAGGAGCCTTTAGCTTGATGACAATATTTAAAAATCATAATAAAAATAAATAAAGTGTAAGACCCATCAAAAGTGAAACACACTGCAACGCTTAGAACGTGCAGCTTATAAAAACGCAGGAAGCTTAATTGTATTTGTATAGCAGGTGGTTTAAGGGGACGTGTGGGTACGTTCTCACAGGTCCGTAAGTCCAGCCCTGCTCGATGCGAGTCACAGCCCAGAGCTCGTGGCTGTTCTCTGCCAGTTTTTCTCTGATCCGCTCCAGATGCGGAGGAAGAACAATCTATGTGTGGAATCAAACGAGAGAAACACACAGATCAGCAATGACACACAGATTTCATCACTCTTCAGCAGCGAGGCAATAGAACTGAATAGAAATGAAGAGAAGACAATCAGGCTTTGGTCATTAAAAGACCACAACAACTAACAGTGTGTATTAGTAGTACACAGTAGGCAAAAAATGAAACATATGGCATCACAATCCGTTATATAACGTGTCTGATTACTGAATTATAAACAGTTCTTGTTGATGCATGCAGAAGTTTAGACGTGAGTGCATGCGATCAGCTGTACCTGCACGGTGTCCACAGGATTTGGAGTGAAGGCGGTGTGGGACAGTGACTGTGTCGGGCCCAGCAGGTTCCTCACATCATTATTCAAGTCGTTTTTATACTCCTTAATGGGCTCGATGTGAAGTCTGTCTTTGGGCAGTACAGCTTCGTAGCACGGAGCGTATCCTGGCGGTGGAACAAACTTAAAGTCTCCATGGCGTCCACCCAGGAGGAACCGGACCCTGCGTGAACAACAGAAAACTTACATGTGGTCACTCATCTGCTTCATCATGGTCACTCATCTGCTTCAGATTCTGCTCATCTGCGTAGTGATCAGTGTTAGAGTTCTAATAAATCATACCACGGGTTCTATTTCAATATAAGTATTACAGTTAACATATAGTATATAAAAATAGATTTTAACATATTCAGATGGATTTCTAATTCTGGTTCTATAAAAACACACTGGAACATGCTGAGCTTCTGTTAGGACATTCTGAGGTTATAATAAATGACGCTGAGGTTCTGCTAGATGGTGCAAAGCTGTTTTACTTGATTCCTGCAGAGAAGCTAACAACAGGGAAGAAGAGGCCATCCAGGTTGAAGTTCTCGAACATGCCCTGAACAGGATGCCCGTTAATGCGGAATGAGATACTGGGCACGCTTAGATCCAGACAGCAGCTCACTACATCTTCTGCTGCCAGAATGTGCTGATTGGGTGATGCCACGCGTCGAGGGACACGCCCTGATCCGAGAAACAAAAACGCAGAGTGGGACACTGATGAAAAGCGTGTTTGATAAGAACAAGTTTTACAGAAGGGACAACAAATCTTCCCTAAATGAAAATTGAAATAAACCAGGATTAACGTTAACTCAGTGACACTCACTGACACACCCGGCCACACGGAAATCTAACACCATCAGCAACTAATCTAACTGAATAGATTTTGGGACCTATTACTTATGACTCTATACAGGATCTTCACCTGACCACAGATGGAGGCCATCAAAGCCGTAGGAGTAGAGGTCATCTCCTACACCATTACTGCCCCAGCCCTCTCCTCCACCAGGGTACGGGCTGTAACCCTCAGTCAGCGCCCAGCCCACCCGCACGTGACCCGCCTGGGCCGTCAAAAACGGCTCCACATGATCCACGATCAGCTCATAATACCACTTCTTATACTGTGTGGATCCCTCACAGGTCCCCAGGAAGATGTTTGGCCTCATGCTGCAAAACAGAAAGAAACAACAAGAAGCATGAACTGTTTCTGTGACTCAGCTGCAGAAAATTTAAGGCATCATGTCAGCAGTAAAGCTAGAGGCTCTTATAGGTGTGTTCTCTACTGAGTTCCTGCGTTCTTCCATGGTAACTTGGCTCTAACATACTTTATAGGTATAAGAGTCCATTCTTTACTTAGCGTTGGGAAACAGTGAAGCTGTAACTTTCTGCTGAATAATCACCTTGTGACATAATTAATGATTTGCGTTTGGAGCAAAAGGTCACGACGTGGAAGCAGATTCTCTGTGATGAGATTCTGATTGGACCTCACAGCCACACCGTTACACACACACAGCGAGCAGAGCACATCCAGCACCTAGAGAACAGAGAGAACGAAGAAGGAGGATTAGGAACAGGTTAGATCATCTCTGAGAGGTGAGTGGTGATGCGTACCTTGTGATTGCGTCCATGTTTGTCCAGCAGAGCGATGATGGATTTGATGTGGTTCTCCTGGATAATGTTTAACACCTCAGGGCTTTCGATGAGAATGCAGTACAGCACCTCCAGAATTCCTGCAACAGGGTGGTGTTTGAGAATTAATAAACAGAAATAGTTGCGCATAAACTGTTAGACCTGGTCATATACAGGAAGAGACTGTTCACCTGATGAGGCCTCCAGTCGGTCCAGTTTGCTGACCAGCCAGTCCAGATTGTCACAGAAGAGTGCACAGTTCGCCCTGTTCCCTCTAATCAGAGATGCTAGAGAACACACACACTTCATCTATGACTGCATCACACAGTTACAGGTATTTATAAAGTGACATTTAAAATAATAAATGATATCCTATATAGTACCTTTATCAAATGCAAAGACACTTTACATACACAGCTTTATAGAGAGTTATAATTAAGACCGTGCTCCCTGGCTCCCTCTGGTGGAAGGAGCCGGGGTCTGGCAAGGTTTCTAGTCGCTCTCTGGCTCCGTCTAGTGACGGCACTTGGCCGAGGCGGCTGTCTCTTTACTGTGTGTGTGTGTGTGTGTGTGTGTGTGTGTGTGTGTGTGTGTGTGTGTGTGTGTGTGTGTGTGTGTGTGTGTGTTACCCAGCAGCTCGTAGAGCAAGTTAACAATCTCCTTCCAGGACTCAGCTGCCTCTTCTCCAGCAAACTCAGAAAAATGAGCTGCAGTGTTGTAGACATTCAGACGATCAATGCAGTCCAACACCAGAGTGATCATCCCCTACACACACACACACACACACACACACACAGATCATCCCCTACACACTTAAGCTAAGATTGCAATGTAGACCTTGACCAGAAAAGAGCTGTCATGTATGCATCTGGTTTGATGTGTGTGTGTGTGTGTGTGTGTGTGTGTGTGTGTAATGGTCCACCTCTTCCTGAAACAGGTTCTGTCGATTTTTGAGAGATCTCAGTTTGCTCTGTTTCTCCTCATGCTCCAGCTCCTCCTCTGGAGGTCTGAAGTAGAAGATCAGATCCTGGAGCGAGAGGACAACAGAATCCAGCGGGAGAGATGGAGGAGGAGCAGCAGTGCTTTTATTCTTCCCACTCAGAGAGTCCAAACTCCTGCAGAAGAGAGAGAGACGGAGAATAAGACTGAGAAGAAAAGAGAGACAGATGTCTGTTTTACATTTTTGAATGTCTGAATCACAGATGAATGTATGTGCTGAAGGATAAATATTACGTGTGATTAGGCTGTAAACGTTATGCCACAGCTTCCACACTAGTAAAGCTAAAGGTGCATAACAGCAGGATATTAGTATATAAGGAGAGCAGTAGGAGTGTGTCACACTGAGAGTGTGTGTGTACTTGATGAACTGGGTGAAGAGGCCAGCAGTGCTGTAGATCATTCTAGCAGCCTGAGACTCTTCAGTCTGAGAGCGAGCGACGGTCAGAGCGTCATCCATGTGACCTTCCTGATGAAGAATTGCCTATGCACACAAACCACAAGTTTAACAGCACAAGTACTGCGCAATTACAACAACAACAACAACAACAACAACAACAACAACAGTGCATTCTTTACATTCATGATCACCTACAACATGATTGAAAACAAACAGACAGGATTTTTTAAATAATTTTATACTTTCATAAAGCAGGATAAACTAAGTCACTATAAAGAGCTGGTTTATTTCCTAATTATTTCATCAAACTAATAACTAAAATTACAGTGATACAGCAATATTGGCTGATACTCAGTCAATAGAAATATTAATTAGGAAAATTAATTAGGATCGAATATGATAAAATAAACACAGTTGTAGCAGGGCGCTCAGACTTTTGAAGCCAGTAATAAATGTATACGTAAAAATGAAAAAGCATATTTATTTGGGGGATTTGAAGCTAGCTGCTGTGCATACTCATATCCATAGAAGTGTCCTAGTTACCTTCCGTTTCACAGGCCCCAGGCGAGCGGATTTGGCATCTACAGAGGCGTAGGTGAGCCACAGGCCTGTAGCTACATGCTGCACAAAGCACATGGACTCGCCGTACTTTATCTCTGGAGCGCCCATCCCTTCCACATCACGCTTCTGAGCCACTTCCGTCTTCTCCTGCTCCGACAACACACACGGACAGACGTCACAGATCATCACACCGTCACTAATATGTTTCAGTGTCCAGGTTAATTTCCCATTAAAGATCCTTTTATATGGTGTGTACAGAAACACTCAGGACACTGACCTTCGAGGCTCGGAAGCAGAATGCAGAGCTGTGCGTGTTTGCTTTCTCAGGATCCACCACCAGCAGGCCTTTCTCATCATCTAAACACAAATATCGACCTGTAGTGATGTGACGCACTCTGAACGGCTGACCCCATTTAATATGGCCTCCACTCCATCTGTGGCACAAAAAGGAAGAAACAGGGGAACAGCGTTTATCAGTTAGATCATCTGAAATGTGTTAAATGTAAAAATGCAGGAGTGTGTTTGCATTACACTGATGCTCCAAACTTACCCAATCCGGAGAGGCTCGAGTCTCCACAGAGATCTGGCATGACTGCACACCGCTCCTCCCTCGTAATGGGCATTTCTGAACATTTCACACACACCACACCAAAACACAAAATTCACTAAGAGAGTATTTACGAGTTATGTTCAAGACCAGTGGGTTTCTTCACCCATTCTAGTGACAGCCTTCATCTGTTCTTCATCATCATTCCCATGAGAAGTTGATAAAGCTCTACCTATGATCCCGCCATTGTGTATGTGTGTGTGTGTGTGTGTGTGTGTGTGTGTGTGTGTGTGTTATCTCACTTGCGCTCATCCCCCTGGTCAGCAGCAGGAATGGCCAAACACTCATCCATGTGGCCGTGGAAGAGTCGAAGCACGTATCCTCCAGT
>CM074961.1:312242-325769 GCA_037577455.1 Pangasius macronema
GTCTGCTATACCAGCACAGACATGTCCTCACAATACAGCTAAAGGTCTGCTATACCAGCACAGACATGTCCTCACAACACAGCTAAAGGTCTGCTATACCAGCACAGACATGTCCTCACAACACAGCTAAAGTTCTGCTATACCAGCACAGACATGTCCTCACAATACAGCAAAGTTCAGTTTCTCCATTTTTCTCTTAAAGTACTGAATCATATTATACACCTGCTGAACACTTCACTGTGACTGTTAGAAAATGATATTGGATTTAGACTTAAAGTATTTTTTCACCTCGCTGGTATGAGAGAGCATCTCCTGTAGAGCTCGTACAGATAGCGACTGCTCCAGGATGAAGACGCAGATGGCCAGATCAGGTGGCACATTCTGAGAAATAAAACCTCACATCGCTCATATATCTCTACACATGACACACAATAACTGATCACAAACGTGTTTGCAGGTATCTGTAAGTTCTGGGTCAGTGATTTCTAAGTTTGAGCCGGGTAAGGATGAAGGTCGACGTGTAAAGCTGTTACCTGAGCATTAGATGTGGTCTCGAGGAAGCAGAGTCGATTTCCAAATCCCTCACAGGACAAGCAGAGTTTAATCTGCTCCTTCAGTATAGTGGCTGTACACTGCAGCACCACCTGATCCTCCTGCACACACACACACACACACACAGTATATGACATTAATAATAATGCAGAAGTACAGTATTACAGATAAGACTTCCTGTTGTGTTATAACTGACCAGTTGTATCATATGCTCATTTTAACCAGAAAATATCAAAGAATCTCAACCATAAGCAGTTCATATAGCTCTCAATTTGTGGCTATAATATCAGTTTCATGTCTCTTAACTTAATATATTATATTAATATACTGTTTTAAATCATAGTACCAAATATTTGAAACTGATTATATTAATCACTGCATAATAATAATAAAAAAAAACACTGAAAATGTGAATATGTGAAGAGTAAATGTCACTTTTTCAACAACGTGACAATTCCATTAAAAAAATACTGACTTTACCATGAATATATGAATATATATATAATTTATTTATTTCCAAATAAAATTTTAAATTTCCAACTTGCCACTGTACACTCGGGTCTTTGTCACCTTTGTACATTTATGATGTTTTTTTTTCTTACCTGGAAAGGCTCATGCTGTATTATCTTTAAAGTATTTCTCTAAAAGTTAACTACGACGGTACAGTAAATGCAGCCTTGAGGGAAGCGCAGTGAAAAGGAAAGGTACAGGACCTACAGTGCTGAGAATAAACGAGACGCTCTGACTGAATGTTTCAAGGAAATAATAATTCATGCAAAGCTATTTCAAATTCCACACGCCACATCTGTAATGATGATAAACAGCTGCATATCTTTAAGTCTCACAGGAAGATGTTCTGCCTCATCCTGATATGACTGAAAAGCTCCACTTTATATGCATATAAAGAATGATGAAAGAGTGTAGAGAAGGACAGATTGATCATTCTGATGATGATTAACCCTTGTCCTGAAAAATCTAAGTTTGTTCTTCACGTGTTAAAATGAGCGTCGACGTGTGAGACGTTGTTTTGTCACGGTAGTCATTTACTGCAGATTCTGAATAACCTCGTGATGATAATCCGAGGCTCAAGTTACAGCCAGAGTACATTTATAGGGAAAGCAGTGTGTGTGTGTGTGTGTGTGTGTGTGATATAAGCATGCAAACAGACCAGTCATCAAACTATAACAGAAATACTCTGTGCACGCTGTAGTCTATTACCACTGTTTAACACTGACACTGATCCAGTTCATGTCCTTATGAAGGCTTTAATATGGCTTTAATATGTACTGATTATGAATTCCTGCACTGTGATGATATTCATGCACTGTACTCTATCACTGTGTTGAAATATTGTACTGATGTGTGCTGGATCCTATTGCGTTAATGATGTTTAATGTCGAAGCCCATAACCATATCAAAGCTCCAATAACGCTCTGTATCCCCATGATCACTGTCATTAAATCAGATCATCATGTCATACAGATCAGAAACAGACAGAAACACACAGCTGTGTCTGAGAGACTCATGAATCCATCCTCACCGTGTAAATATAGAGCTGCAGAAAGAGAGCATGTCACTGTAAATCCACTCTTCACAAAAATCGAATCAGTTAAACGCTGGGTTTCATTCTTCAGCATATCAAGATATTATTTTGACAATCAAAACAGACTTCTAAAGGGTTTGATCCTGAATTTAAAAATCATCCAAAATGTCAGAGGGAAACTTAAACTTATCTTAAACTTAACTTACCCTGATCTGAAACGAACATGTTTAAACATTTGTGTACAGCTTTAAACATTTGTGTACAGCTTTATAAATAAAACCTATTATTATTATTATTAGTAGTAGTAGTAGTATTATGAACTACATTCATGGAGGTTATGAAATCTTTTTCAGCCAGTATTGACTACAGGTGGAACTGTGGAGATGTTTCATAAAATCCAGAAGCCATGTGGTTTCAGGGTCATAAATCACAGCCTGGAGACCTGTGTGTGTGTGTGTGTGTGTGTGTGTGTGTGTGTAAGTCTCTGTGCCACTGTGTCTCTCAGCTCTATTATAAATAGATAACAATGCCACACACCTGTTCATGCCAATCTGCAGCTCTATAGCAAAGGAAACCGGATCCAAAAGCCTGTATAGTGTTATATTTAACGTGTGTATATATTAATTGTAATATAATGTTACTGATGGTGAAGGCTCTTGCGCTATATTAGATTTCCATGCAATGATGATAATATTATCGCAGAGTGTCAGCTTTATTCTTGACACTTTCCTGAGCTCTTGTCAGGATTGTGAGACAGGAGATGCTGTCCTTATCCTGATTTCCGAGTGTTATTCTGAATACGGTGTGCGCTGACCATCACGATGTGACGCAGAACTGATTCTCGGGACATGCGTACAGGCATGACTAAATAAACCTTACACCATGAACAAAACCCTTTAAACCACCAGGTGACCTCGACTGTCCCACACTCATACTCTAAACACTTTAGCTTCATCACAGTTACTGAATAATACACTGAAAGTTTAAGTACTTCAGGATTTCACCACATGCTGTGTTCTATTTGAAAGCAGGTCACAGGAGGCAGCTGCCTTCTGCCTTCTACAGATCCTTCTACAGAACCTTCTGCCTTCTACAGATCCTTCTACAGAACCTTCTGCCTTCTACAGATCCTTCTACAGATCCTTCTACAGAACCTTCTGCCTTCTACAGATCCTTCTACAGAACCTTCTCAGAAAAAGGAAATCCCATAATTCTGTTCCCCAGGCAAGTGTTGATGAAAGAGTGAACAGCATGGAGGACATACATTGGACATGATATTGCACTATTACATCCTAAAAGCGCTTGTGATGTGAAAACTCATTTAATCAGATTAATCAGTTACTTTCAAATAAATTTCACTCACCGTCCGTACAAACTGAATCTCTTCATCTCCTTCTCCTCCTTCAGCCATGCTGTCTTCCCTTTATCACTCTCTCACACCGACAGTCTCACTCCCTGCTCACTCCACTAGCCTGCATTCTGTGTGTGTGTGTGTGTGTGTGTGTTGAAGGGCATTCTTTAGCTGTAGTTCAGAGAGGGGGTCTCTCTCTTTTTTTGTCCACAAGCAGTGGGTGGACATGGACACACACACACACACACACACACACACACACACACACACACACACACCTCACTCACTTTAATACACCACTTCCTGCAGTATTATAAGCACCCACTTGCAATTATTATTCAACAACAACAACAACAACAACAACAACAACAACAATAATAATACATATAACACCTTTTACACACCCAGGGATATGTGTGTGTGTGTGTGTGTGTGTGTGTGTGTGTTCTAACATGAGCATCTAATAACTTTATCTAATCTCCTATATGATACACTGTAAAACACTTAGACATTAAACTTAACTTTTAATAATAATAATAATAATAATAATAATAAAATACAGATAAACAGAACAAGTACATTTTTATTAAGAACAAACAAAAGTTACAAATTGATTCAGCAAACAGTAAAATAAAAGGCACACAGATATTAATCAGTAATTGGTGGGTGTACACAAGCCGGGCAGAGAATGTGCTTCCTGTATATAAACACGCGTATATTTTAAAAGTGGAGAAAGCCAGAGAGAAGCCAGAGGGAGGAACGTGAGAGGGGTTAGAGGGGTAACGGCTTCCACGTGGTCATGCGCACTTCGTGAGAAGGCCAGCGTGGAGAGTCTCTGTAGTGCCTCCTGGAGCCCTGAGGCCTGAACGGGAAGGTCGGAGGTGAGAGGTCGAGGGAGAGGGAACACTTCTCACTCACAGTGCTGATGGAAAACACGCCGTCAAACGACAGGCAGCTGAAGGTCTTACACGGCGACGCCTCGCACTGCGGAGAGAGCGGCTCGGTTTCAGAAGCCGTGAAAGCGCACGAGTCTGCAGGGGAACTGAACGATGCCCTCCGCTGGCTCGATGGTGAAGATCCATCAAACTGCACGTCCCAGGAGATGTCCGAGTCTCTCTCATGCTCGTGGTGACGTCCTGTGACGTGACACTGCTGCTCAAACATCTTATCCAAGTCGAACTCGTCCACTTTCAGCGTCTCGGACATCACACACTCGCTAATCTGGAGATTTTCATCCTCTTCTGATTTCTGCGATGATCCGATCAAAGTCAGATCCTCTGGAGGAGATGATGAAGGAGAAGAAGGATTTGGTGAATGATCTGGAAGCAGCTCCTCATTGGGTTCCTCAGAGTCTGTTAGTTCGTCGTTCAGCTCCAGGAAGGCCTGCTGATCCTCCTGAACGGCTTCATCACTGAACGAGCGGCTGAACCTTCTCGCTCCCTGTCTGCGCAGACGAGCCGTCGGTGTGCGGAGGAACGAAGCCAGTACGCTGAAGCTCCTGAACCTCTCAGCCATCGACAGCCGAGGATTCACCTTCTTTAGATCTGAATCAGACTCTTTCTCCTTCTTCCGCTCGTGAAACGTGCCGTATCTCCGTCTCCGCTCTCGCCCTTCCTTTCCTTTTCCTTCAGCCTTTCTGAGAGGCAGACTGACAGATGTGGACCACATGTCATCATTAAACGTGGCCTCGTTCGTCCTAACGTCCTGCTGAACTTCGTCTACCTCGTCTGAATGTGGATCTAAAGCCACCTCGGGCATGCTGATGGAGCGACGCGGCCCAGAACGCTTCTTAGAACCGCTTTTCCTCTTTTTGGGTTTGGAAAGCGTCTCCGTTTCCTGTCCCTCCATCTTAACTCCATCTCCTGTCTTTGGACGTTCCACTTCCTGTCTCCGGCTCTCCTTCTGGGTCACGTCATATTCCACAATGACTTCTGGATTTCTGTCATCGAGCAAAACCCAGCGCTCGTCGTCAGGAGCCTCCTCGCACTCCTGCTGCTGACGTCCTCGTAACGTTTCCTCACGTTCGGAAGCCGATGCATCGTCAGGATTCTCCACAAAACTGCAGTTGAGAAGCTCCGGATCGTCATCCACTTCACTCCCAATTACGACTGCAACACAGACAGAATTTAAACAAAAGCAAAACCCCAGATTTTCAGGAAGCCTCAGAGACCATGAGGATGGAGCAGCTCTCTGACCGAGTCCGTCCCCGTGTCAGGGTCAGCGATTAAAGAACGAACAGGAATACTGTCCAGTGTTATGAGTGACGTGTTCCTGCTGACTTCTGTCTCACAGGAACATTTCTCATACAGCTGCTTTAATAACTGATCAAATAAAACCAGGCTGTGTTTTGTAAGGATTTTAAAGTAGTAAAATTTTATAGCAAAAACCATAAAAGCTCCAAACCTCGTCCCGGTTCCTCGATCAGTATTAATGGGATTTTCAGTGATGAGTCCGAGTTGGGCAGAGTCTCCTTACTGCTGTGGAGTTTTCTGCAGGAGCTCCAGCACTTTTCATCGTATGGCGTCACACCGAGAGCCTGCTCAGAAATAACACCACGAAATATCAATAATCAAAACGACAGAGTTCATAAAGACATACAGGAACAAAACGTCATGCTCATATTTGCAGAAAGTCCAGAACTGATTTTTATTCCGTTTATTTCTTCCTATTGCTGGAGCAATGGAGAGAAGTCTATGTGAACATTTCAGTTTGTACAATAAATACACAAATAAGGAATAAATTTAAGTGTTCATTGTTGTGGTGTCTAAATGACACCTGACACACACACACACACACACACACACACACACACACACACACACACAAAATCAGGACTGATTGGGATTTATAGGAATTGTGTTAGAGAGCGTACAGGACTGCCGCTGCTGCTGCTCGACATGGAGAAGAAACGGAGAGATCTCCGCCTGCGCCGTATGCGGTCCTCCTGCTTTGGAGCTCTAAAGGGAATAAAAAACACAACACAATTTACATTTAGTCCTATTTCTCCACCTTTTAATCAAAACCAAAGCAGAGGCGTGAAAAACATAAAGAAAACCGCAGACTGATGTGAAACTAGATTACTCCAGAAGATCCACTCACTCATGACTTTAATAATTATTACGACAAAATCAAGAGAGAAGAACTCCATTAACTCTCCTTTTATTTCACTCAGGTTGATCATTTCCTGGACACACACACACACACACACACACACACACACACACACACACACACACACACAGGTGGACAATGTGTCATAAGCTGACCGGTGTAATTTCCTCTGCACTCGTGTTTGAGTCGTCTTCTCCGAGACGCGGTGGTGTGAGTCATCAGCGCTCTTCACCTCCTGAGGACTCGGACCTCCTGGCAAATCTGATTATAATACAGTCTGATCATTATTCACTTCATAATTAGATCTATAATGAAGCTATACGAGATGTCGAGTAAAAATCCAAAAAATTTATCGTACGAGATCCTGAACAACTGTTTAAAGTAAAGAATAAATAAAGCCGTAAAGTTACGAGTAAATAATCTCTTTAATCCGCTTTAAATGCGTTTATTATGATTAATACACACACAATGGATTGTTTATAATTTATGTGCTTCTAATATGATCGTTATGTTTAAGCAAGAAATTCCTCTGGTGTAGAACTTTTAACTCTCATTTTTAATCATTATAACAACATGATTATCTTTACCTTTAATATTTATTACTGCATTGTAATAAATAATACAATAAATTGTATTATTATTATTATTATGAGCTCACCGTCTGCAGACTGGCTGCTGATGGACAGCGTGTCGGCTCTGAGGTCGTGCAGCGAACGCCTGCAAGCTCAAATAACAGAAACAAAGATCAATAATGCAGAATACAGGACATCAGAGTGAGTTAAACCTCCCCATCATCGTTCTAAACAAATCTGATAAAGATGAAGCCTGTAAGTGGAAAGACCGAATAATGTACATTTTAATGTCCGTACCTCTTTCTGGCAGACCCACTCACTTCCGGCGCGCTGTCTTCCGAGGCTTTGCGCTTCACCGTGTTTGGAGACTGAGGCGTGGGGCTTTCAGACAGCGCAGGTCCTGTTTAACATTTTAAACACGCTGGTGTTTACGTCCACACACATTAACCCTCACTCACAACACACAAACTCAGAACGGCTGCTGGAGTTTACCCTGCACACAAGCTAGCTCTCTCCTGACAAACTTAGTGCTTCAGACATCCATTACATACATTATACAAACAAACAAACAAACAAAAACAAAACAACGCAATGTCCGTTTCTATGCCAAAATATCAAACAGTCGAGATCTGATCTGTGCCTGGAGTTTGCTTTAAGTACTGAAGCTACGAGGTGTTTATACGAGCAGGAAAACCTAAAGCACCGGTGTGATGCTGTAAATCTGAATGTTGAAGGATGATCTGATGATGATGATGATGATGATGATGATGATGATGCTGTTTTACCTGATGAGGCGTCTAATGACAGAGGTGGACCACTGGGCGTCCTGCCGGGCTTCAGTTTAGAGAAAGCATCCACGAATATCTCTAAAAATAAACACAAACATTAAACAAAAGCAGAACAAATGTATAGCGTTTGAGACGGGCGCTAAGCGTCACCTCCGACGCTCCTCCTCCTCTGCCTGCACAGGCTGCTGTACACGCTGAGTCTGGCTCGCTTGTTCAATAAAGCGCCCTCTAGTGGTGGGGTGGAATCGCTCGCCTCCACCGCTCCCGGTGTGTTCAGCACAAACGAGGGCACGACTCCTTAGAAAGAAACATGTTCATTATGTTCATTAAACACAGAGGAATGTTAATCTGTCAGTAAACAGCAGATTTGATAACGAGCTGGAGGTGTAACCGATGCGCTCGGCGTGTAAGATGAGGGTTCTGATGGCTGCGGCTTGCTGCTCGAGCTGTTTCTCTGTGAGGACGGTGAGGCGACACGACTGAGGCGAGCACGGCAGCAGGTTAGGAGCCATGACCAGCGCTAAACTGCTCGCCTCCATCCTGTTTTCATCACACCTGCATACACACACACACACACACACACACACACATACACACACAGGAAACCTGACTGTGTTATCCATCATCGCTACAATAAACATATAAATACACACACTGCAGGGTCGTACCTGCGAGCGACGCGCCTGAGGAAGCTGCAGACGTAGCGCAGGGTGCGAGTGTGTACCGGAGGCAGCAGCGACGTGAGCAGCAGCGTGGCTCTCTCACTCGCACCCGCCTCCAGAGTCTGGGCGTGGCACAGCGCCACCTGCAGCTCGCCCGCGATCAACGGCTCAGGAAGCTCACGCAGGAACTGTTTCAGCAACGACGCCACGTCACACGGCTGCAGCGAAGCATCATGGGGAGGCAGGAAGATCTGCTCGCCCTTTTCCAGGTCCGTCTACGAGAACACAGGAGAGGAGAAGACACTTGGCTGGTTTTCCTTCATGCTCTGGACCAATAGCGCACGTCTCACGTGTTAAACTCTACTATTGATATTTGTCTTAGAAATAAAAAGTTTTTTAGCATTAAGCAGCAATCAGACTGATCAGACAGTATCTGCCTGGAGGAGCACACAAGCCTCAAACGCCTCTGACAAACGTCAGAGCAGACAAAAGGTCTAGCAGGCTACCACACGGAGTGACGCTCGCGTGCCCTCCACCCACGATCAGCGCGTGTTCTGCGCCCAAGGAGGAAGCAGGATGACGGTCTGCTGTTAGAGCTGCTTTAAATCAGCTCAGTTTTCAAGAATGAATGCCGTGTGTTTGCAGTGCTTTACCCGCAGAGCTCGGATGCGGCCGAGAGATCCGGTCTTCCTGAAAATCCCCTCCGTGTGCATGTGCTGAGATAAATACTCACACGCCTCCACCAAGAACCTGAACACCAAATGCAAAACAATCAGCATCCAAAAGTGAGGCAGACGTCTCACTAAAAACACGGAGAGTGAACGTACAGCGGCACGGAGCCGTCCACTTCAGCCGCGTGACGCTGAGGGAGAAGCTGCAGATCGCGACCGAATGCAAAGAGCTGCTGTGGAGTCTCCTACGAGGGAAAGGTCAAAGGTCAGTCATGTGGATAGAGAGCTTCCATAAAGATGCGTTTTCATTTGTAGGACAGCCAACACATTAACACCTTTACACACACACACACACACACACAGGTTTCCTCCTCAGATTTGTAAACGGTGGTATTTCTCTTCACCTCCTCAACCATCAGTCTCCTCTGTTCACTCACTCCAGCCTTGTGCACCATTCTCACAATCAGCTGATCCCAAATAATGTGTGTGTGTGTGTGAGAGAGGGAGAGAGAGAAAGTGTGTGTGTGTGTGTGTGTGTGAGTGAGAGAGAGAGAGAGAGAGAGAGAGAGAGAGAGAAAGTGTGTGTGTGTGTGTGTGTGTGTGTGTGTGAGAGAGAGAGAGAGAAAGTGTGTGTGTGTGTGTGTGTGTGAGAGAGAGAGAGAGAAAGTGTGTGTGTTTGGGGAAATTAACCCCTTGAGAAGAAACTCCAGACCTGACAGTGTAAGTGAAGACTGAGCTCTGAGCTCTGCTCTACCTGCTCAGGTGTTCTTTCTCCGTGCAGGAAGCTCTTCCAGTTCCTCACGCGCACACCGACCGCTTTCAGCGCGCGCACCACCGCCAGCACGCGCGCCCGCTCCTCCGGTAGAGCAGGCATGGCCAAACCGGCGCTGTTTACACGTCAAACTCGACACGCGACACGCCGGAAATGCAGCTTAATTGCTAGCCCAGATTCCTGCTCGAGCCCATCGGAACGTCATCACGTGACTGGTCGGATTTCCGGTCGCCTGTGTGCACGCGTGTGACACCACTAATAATAAATCGATCTGTTGTCTCTCGCCGTGATACAAACTATTTAGAGCCACATCACTGCACCAGCGCCCTCTGCTGGACAATTTACTGTATCTGACCAATTAGACGGCAACAATTTAGTCACGTGACTTAAAAAAAAACACTCTTCAATATTGTGCTCAATAAAAGACTGTTATCCGCTGTTCTGGAAAAAGCAACAGTTTGAAAATGACCTGTTCCTACACCAGGATGTAATGTTCATCACGTGANTGAATTAATTAACCAATCAGAGACGAGCTTTGCTACTGCGTTACTTCACTCCTTTAATCTAACTGAGTGGTTACAACTCGCTCTCCTTAAAGTTTGTGGTTTGTGTTATGACGCTGGGTTGGTGAGGGAAGTCGGAAAATGTTGCCAGTAAACAAAAAACACGTCCTTTCCCAAAGAATCCTAAATTAGATTCCCAGAGAGGAGCGCCATCCAGAGGCTCAAGAGCACGAGACCCATACATTCCAATAATTATTAATTAATGTACATCAGATGCACGTGACTGTTAGTGTAGAATTGTTTAATTTAATTCATTCATTCTTCAGTAAGCGCTTTATCCTGTCAGGGTGGTGCTGAATCCCACTGTGTCGGTTGCGCATGAGTCGACTCTTTGAACCGCCGGCTCTTTTTTGGTGAACCGACTGGGAGCCGACTCGTTTTTCCGAAGAGCCATTTCTTTTTAAAAATACATCGGAGTTCTATATTCGTGATTCTGTGACTTCGTTCATTACATACAGAGTAATGAGAATGAATTCAGTGAACCTGATCAACATGTGAGGCGCAGCGAGCTGATTAACCTGGCAGTGAGTCATTTAGGAACTGAGAGTCGGCTCTTATTGGTGAGAGGAGTCGACTCATCTGACTCGCAGAAAAAAGCCAGAATTTCAGGCTAAACGGGACATCATCCATCTGCCTCGACTCAGTGGAGTATAAATCTGACCTGAGACCAGTCACTAGTGCATTCAGTAAAGAAAACACGTTAAATACCTCATTTAGTTCTTATGGACAGTAAAAAAAACGACATCAGAGCGTCTTATTCGGAATAAACGTTCTTTATTATTCACCATGATATTTTTGTTACTGCACTTACACTAAAACAGTGGTGTGTGTGTGTGTGTGTGTGTGAGTGAGAGAGGAGTTTCACTGCACTGTACAGAGTCATTCATAATTTCTCTAAATATTTTATTTTAATTTAGACTGGTCAATATGGATGTAAACACAGCACATCACGGTGAGCGTCGGCACAGAGACACAGACGTAAAACACACGTGTGCTTGAAGCTGGTGAAGCCGACGGTTTACAGATGGAGTGTTGACTCTTCAGTCAGGAGGAAAATCAGAGGCTATGTGGGAAATTTAGAGCTGATTTTTCTTTTATATAAATAATGACTGTTAGGTGGGCGGAGTTTTGGGTCGGACGCTCACAGCTTCATGTTGGCCACGAAATCTTCTCCTTTCTTGATGGAACCCTTGAGTTCAGCCAGAGCTTCAGACACGAGCTTCTCCTCGAACGCAGAGAGCTTCCCCAGACCCAGGTTCTTCTCAATGCCGTTTTTCTGAAACACACAGGAGAGGAGGACTTTCATTACATCTCTCTTTACATCTGCTGAGTGAGGATCAAGTGTGTGTGTGTGTGTGTGTGTGTCGTACCCCGAGCAGCAGAGGTGTGGAGAAGTATTTACACTCGGTCTCCTCTGATCGCACAAACGCGCACTCCACCACGCCCTCTTTCCCATTCATGGCGTCAAGGAGAGAGAAAGTGAAGCGAGCTCCAGCGTAGGCCATCGACAGAGTGGCAGAACCTGACACACACACACACACACACAGACAGACACTATTATTAAGCCTTTGGAATCATCAGACCGCCCCATGTCCCTATCGTTCATGTGATATTCTTGTGAATAACTCCGAGACAGTGGCAGAAAGAAGCGAACGTGAAAGAGTGGAAGGTGATCTTTTTGTTTGGTTTGCTTCCTTAGTGGAAGCGGAAATGTCTTGTTTTAAAAATTATGCAGGTTTTACATATTGTGCGCCTCTTGCTTCAGGAAGCAACAGAACCCCAGTTTCCAGAATCAGAATTAACTTTATTGCCAAGTGCTGGGGGTTTACATGTACAGGGAATTAGTCTTGGTGTACTGGTGCTGAGTATAACAGTAAAATACAAGAAATAAAGATTAATAATAAGGTAAATCACTATTAACAAACACATTAGTGCAGGACGTGCAAATGCAAACACTCCGCATTTATTCAATACAGTGTCATTCTTCATACGTGATTCTGTTACAGCAACGCAGCATCTAAACGTTAAAAAGTCTACACAGAGTGAAATAAATGAAAAAGTAGATGAAAGACTCTGTACCTGCTCCAGCTTTAGCCTTCACCACCTCAGTTCCTGCCTCCTGAATTCTCTCGGTCAGAGCGGAAAGCTGATCCGAGGGAAACTCCACCTTCGGTGTGCACTACACAGCGCAAACACAACACCGATCAGCTCATCATCAACACGCTGAAACACACCAACACCCTCTGCACGGGCCGGCGAGCCTCGGCTCGTGGGGTTCCACGCTTTTACTTTATTAAACCCATGTGTCCCAGACCGCATCTTCTGACATAATGTTACAGAAAATATTCAAAAAAGGAAAATAAAATCACATGTAAAGCGTTAAATATTAAGCTAAGAAAGCTAGATGAAAGCATTGAAATGTAAACATTTTACGTTGCTAGCATGTTCAACTTGGTTGCTAAGGTGGTGTTAAGTGGTTGCTATGCTAACCCGGCTGGTTGCTACCATATTCAGGTTGGTTGCTAGGGTGTTGCTATGCTAAACCAGTTGGTTGCTAGGGTATTGGCAGGTGGCTGTTATGGGGTCCCAGGTGGTTGCTATGGTTTTATCTAGATTGTAACTAGTTGGTTGCTAAGGAAACTCAGCAGGTTGTGTTGCTAGGTTGTTGCTTTGGTGTTTCTAGGAAGTTTCTCTATGATGGGTGTCATTTGGTTGCTAGGGTTTGCCCCCCACCCCATTACCTGTGAGATCAGAGGAATGATGGTTTTCCCGGCGTGACCTCCAATCACAGGAACGTTGACGCGAGCTGGATCGAGACCCTGCAGATAAACACACATGATCAGCAACAACGCAAAAACACACACACACACACACACACACACACACACACACACACACACACACACACACACACACACCTATATATATATATATATATATAT
>CM074961.1:342251-353322 GCA_037577455.1 Pangasius macronema
AAAAAAAAAAAAAAAAATATATATATATATATATATATATATATATATATATATATATATATATTTTTTTTTTTTTTAAAGATTTGTTAAAATAATATTTATTATTTATACATATTATCAATATTCACCATTAATGGCTGCCTGGCTGTGTTCCAAACCAAGTTTAGCTTTTGTCATTTACTCACATTTTTTAGCTGTTATATTTTGATTTTAAAAATAATACATCATCTCAACACTATTTAGTAATTTTATAATGAATTCTACATCATTACTTTTCTAAATTTTATTCACGCTATACCTATTTGATTATTTATTTTATTTATTTTAACTGTGGAGTTTCCAAGCAATTTGAGCAGCATTTAAACTGCACAACAATAACAATAACAACAACAACAATAATAACAATAACAATAATAATAATAATAATAATAATATGTTTAGTTTGTACCTCTCTGAGCTGGATCAGGACATCGTGTCTCTTGCTCCTCTGGAATTTCTTCCCCGTACGATTCTTCATCTGACTGCTGAGCATCTGAGGTTTCTTCATGCTCCTCCTCTTCCTCAGCGAACATGTCTTCATCATCATCATCATCACCTCCCGCCGCTGCAGAGAGGAAGTGACGTGAGTGCTCGGGGTTTGCCCAGCAGGTGGCGTGAGTGTTGTACCTGTATGATAAAGCCGTGTGGTTTATACCCTCGTGTCTGGCCGTGATGAGGACCGATGCAGCGGCGTCCGGAGGATCATCTGAACCACAGCTGTCTCGCGTTGTGTCCTTCGTCACCTGCTCCTCCTCTTCCTCACACTCTTCCTCACACTCTGCTCTCTCAGTCTTTCCTGAAGGACCTGATGCAGATCAGAGATTTTATTAATTCTTTTTATTTTATTCAGCGCTTTGTAACAGTCAGAGGTGAAGCTAGAGCTTTAAGTTCTCCGACGTCTTCAGGACAGAGGAGTTTACGCTTCTTTGCGGTTTCTCAGTAACGTAACAAGCTGCGATTTTTTGTCTTATTCACTGAAGAGAGAGAATAAAGAGACGCTGGTGAGGGAACGAGTGTTTATAGCTGCTATAACGTAAGCGACAACAGGAACTGTAATGATAATGTGGATTACTCGCAGTACTCAGCACTACAGCGTGATGCAGTACAGGAGTGTTGTAGTAATATCAGCGTGTGTGTGTGTGTGTGTGTGTGCTGTAAATAAAGTCATTACAGTGTGTTACGCTGTGTGTGTCACTGTGGTCCCGGCTCGTCTTCTCCTCACTGTGCCTGACCCCGGAGCTGGCTGTAGTGAACTCTGGGTTGCCAGAGCTGGGCGTGTTTAAATCCCCCTGATGAAGACTCCTCTTAGCGGGAGACTCGGGGACGCCGGGCACTGACTGATTTACCTGAACACAAAGATAATAAAAATAAAATGTGATAAAGGTGAGCTGAAAAGAGTAGCTGGTCTTTATGTGGGTGGAGCGTGCTGACCGTGTCGGTGTGCAGTCGGGCCGTGTTGTAGCTCTCGGTGTGGGACGGAGACTCGGAGCTGCCCCACGGAGACGTCTCCATCAGAGAATGCAGGTGAGGGACGAGTGGGGAAACACACACCTCCCTGCGGGGGGCGCTACAGCCTCGACCTGGGACACACACACACACACACACGCAACATATGGCTTATTATTACACAGATTTTTATAACATTAAGCAGATTACAGGTGTAGGTGTACCTGTGTGTGTATGTGGGCTATGTGGGGTGCTGTTGCATGGTGGGAAATGTGTGCTGCGTGGGCTGGGCCCCTCCCACTCCTGGAGTTGTGCAGGTGAACAGGTGATGCTGGAGAGATCGGCTATATCTGCCACATGACTGCTCCTTACACACAGACACACACACACACACACACACACACACTATAAGATATTTCCAGAAGCTATATATAAGTTTAGTGTACTGTAGTATTATAAATTACGATAAAATATTTGATCTTGAAGATTGTTAAATTTAATTCTAAGCTTTCATAACTGATTTTAAACGCTAAAATAAACCACGTGTTCACATTAGTGCTTTTAACACAAGCTAATTCACTATTTTGGGGGCTTTTCAGACATAAATAAATGTTTTTTTTGTATCTTCGGTGACTTTTCGGGAACATGTGCTTCTCGTTACGAACGTTATCAGGTGATTTCGCTGTAAATGTTTATCCAACTTGTAATATTTATCACAACAAAGGAAGCGATACAAGATGCTAATGCTGTTCCCATGGCGACCCTGAACCTAGAACAGCAGCTCTAAGAGATTTCCCTAATGAACTCAGTCATTAAGAACACGTGTGTAAAGGTGAGACAGTGTGTACAGGTGTGTACAGGTGTGTGTTGCCCTTTACCTGGTGGTGTGTACAGATGGCGGTACTGATTCTGCTTCAGTGTGTTCTGGCTCCTCTGGTGAAGACCGGCACTCTGAGCAGAACACACACTTTCAACATGTACAAGAATAAAAAAAAAAAAATCACCACGTAGGCCACCTGATCGCCTCAGGTGAAGAGTCAGTGCCTCTAAATCAGCACCTCGTACCTCTGAATGTGGTCTCCACGGTCATGTTGGGGCGACACACCTCCATGGTCACGTCCGGATCATCCTCTGAATTCGACGTCTAACGGAAAACACATTAATAATAATAATAATAATAATAATAATAACTTTCATCATTTTTAATTTTATTGATTCGTCTATTAAAATAAAAAGCTCAATAAAATAAAATAAAACAAAACAACCTGGTTTGCTTATTTATACAAAATTATAACATTGAACTGTTTAATTATTTAATGGTTGAAATGACTGTACTGTGTGTATTGGATTCTATAAATATAATAATTATTGTGTAAATCTGATTATAATCTGATTATCATTGTGCAGTTCAGTGAGAGTTTATAAGCGTGGCATTAAACAGTTATGTGTGATTATAGCATGTTCATCACAATGATTTAATGTGTGTGTAGTGTACAGGTTCAGTTTGCAGGGCTGTGTGTGTGTGTGTGTGTGTGTGTGTGTGTGAGTGTGGTGATTTGAATTAAGCGTACCTGTGATAGCTCCTCTTTAGTGTTGGTGTTTTCCGCGTTGTGTTTTGGAGTGTAGAAGATGCTGGAAGGTTCCACAGGTGACTGAGCGTAGTCCGAGTCCGAGTCCGAGTCTGAGTCAGAGTCCTCCTGATAACACACACACACACACACACAATAAATACGTGTCATACTGTAGTCATATCAGTGATGAGTCTTTACATAACATTACGTAATTTTAAACGAATTCCTTGAATGAGTATAAGAAATACGTCTTCCAACTTTTCCTTGGTGTGTGTGTGTGTGTGTGTGTGTGTGTGTGTGTGTGTGTGTGTGCGTGTGTGTCTATTACACTGAAGCTACATAATGACTGATTACCCTGTGTTGACCTTTGACCTCTGACACAGCGTTGGGCAGAGTGAAAGTGTGATTGATGCTGTGGAAGTCTGCGCTCTCTTCACTCTCGCTGTGTACACCTGGTGGGACAACGACAACCACTTTACCTGTCTGTCTGTTTATTACCTGTCTGTCTGTCTATTACCTGTCTGTCTGTCTGTTTATTCCGTTTATTACCTGTCTGTCTGTTTATTACCTGTCTGTCTGTCTATTACCTGTCTGTCTGTTTATTACCTGTCTGTCTGTTTATTACCTGTCTGTCTGTTTATTACCTGTCTGTCTGTCTATTACCTGTCTGTCTGTTTATTACCTGTCTGTCTCTCTGTCTAAACTGATTAACACTAAGAGTGAGTTCCTGCTCCACCTGCGAAGCTTCTGAACAGCCGCTCCAGCTCCATGTCCTCCTGTGCATCCACCGGTGGGCGCTGCTGCTCCTGCACCTCCTCACTGTCACTGCTCCCCACCAGCGCCCCTGCTGCAGAGCTCAAGAAACCCCGCGCCATCCGGGCCACTGCCGCACTCACCTCACCTGCTCACGTAGGACGAGTAACAATATGAATAAGCAACAACTCTAAACGTTAAGGCTAAAACCATTATGGTTAAATAAGTAGATGAGTAAAGGAATTTATTTATTTTTTAACGCTGTTACTCCAGCAGTGAACAAAACACGTTCAGACGCAGAAGGAGCTGAACCGAATTAGACCAAGAAGAAAAGAGTAAAAAATAAAATCAAAAAAATGTTTGTTTTTTTTAGATGAGTGTAGCTTTAGTTCCTGATGAATCTGATTCATTATTCTACTCACTGGTCCAGTTGCGCTCGGCGCGGTGGTTCTGCGCCAGCTCCTGCGATGTACACGTCACTGACGACGGACGCAACCTGAAATTATCACTCGAATTTATAATTATAAACTTCATAATTATATACGTACATCTTTAGTAATTTGGAGTGAATCCTGTGCTGTGTGGGATTAACACGTGCACACAGATCTGACACTGAACACTGTGTGTGGTATAAACTTACTCTGCTTGTGTGTGTGTGTGTGTGTGTGTGTGTGTGTACCTGTCACACTCCTCAGTCAATCTTCCTGCCTGCTCCTGTCCTCCGCTCATCCTCCTGTCTCTCTCAGAGACGTTTTTATCGGCCTGTCAGACATAAATATGCTCTTGGCTCATTCTACACACTCACCTTACATGCTCATTAGAATATTAGGCCACACCCATCATCATCAGTACAGATCATTAGTTCATTAATAATATTATTATTATTATTATTATTATTATGAGTTTAATACCTCAGAACATTCAAAGCTCTCCTCTCCGGCTGAGCAGAACTCCGTGACTTCCTCTCCCGTCTCCTGAAGCTCTGCACTGGGTACGTACTTAGATGGAGGTCCTACTGCTTTCAGTACCACCACCTGTTTCTCTCTCCGCCCGTCCAACCCGTCTGGCTCGTCAAACTGCGGGACGCCGGAGCACGCGTTTCCCATCATCCTCGACTCTGAGAGCTCTAAGCTGCTCTCCACCTGCTGCAGCAGCACCTGAGACACTTTCAGGTTCAGGACGATGGAGCTGATGTGGTTGAAGATGGAAGATTGGGTCACCACATAACGCTCTTTCATCTCTTCTTCTTCATTTTCTTCTTTCGTGTCCTCTTCCTCTATGGAAGGTGGGCGGGGCGACAGGCGCCACTCATCCAGGAGAAGGACGTCCCGGAAGGAAATGTTGTGCAGGAGCTCGTCGGCTGACGTGCGGCTCTCCGTCAGGCTGTTCTGGAGATTTCTGACAGAACTTGTTTGTTTTGTTTCTTTCTCCAGGAAGCTGTCCAGCTCTCGGAGCTGGTCCAAAACGTCCTGCACCACCACCTGCTGCTCATCTGTTGGGAAAAAAAAAAAGAAAAAGTTCCTAATGGAAGCTGAAAACCTCAAAGCTGCAGGTCTAAATGATCACAGAGCCGCCTTAAAGGACATATTGTTGTCTATTTGTGCATAAACAGGTTCAAAGGTTGGTTTTATATCAAATCTACAAATGAAATGTGATCTTACATCTCAGCTTCAGACTTAAAGCCACGCCCCCTACCTGAGTCAGGTGTAGCCTGACACCAGATTCACTTACACGTGTACATTTCGAGCACCATGCTAAAATGCCTCAGCTGATGTTCGGAGTAAAGTCTTTTCCTGATAGAACTCCACTCGTTTTCCCCTTGGGGTCAGTGAAGCCAGAACCCTGCAGCTCTGTGCTGCTGAAATGTCCTCGTCACAGTCTCACCTGGCTGCTCAGTGCCTCTGTTTTCCCCGCCCTCTGTGCTCCATCTGTAGGGGCTTGACCTGGCCAGTAGGGGGCGCACTTCACTCCTCTGCTCTCTCTCGCTCAGCTCCTGTCATTACCACAGCGACACGCTGCTAAACCTCACCGCCACTCAGCGACAGAACTCTTCTCTCGTTATAGTCCATGCTAATCTAATACATCACTCAGGTGTCTGCTTTAATTAATTATTTAATTAGCACGACTGTTTAGTGATCACGTTGTAAAGAATATAAAAACACAAATAAAATGCAAAAAAAACAAAAGATAATAAACAATATAACTAAAAATTAGTCTGAAAGGTGAAGGATATATGTGTATATAAATTCTTCATTTGCGTCATTTGTACGACCTGTATGCAGACTCATGTCGGTAAGACTCAGCGTCCTGTACTTAACCTTGTTAATGTTTATTTTTCTCATCTGTTCATCTACCTGTGGCGCATGTTGAATGTTGCTCACCTGAGCCACCTGAGACGGCGTTTCTCTTCATACTTTACACCCGTTTGCGTGAATTATATCTAACTGAATCGAGTGAAAAAATGCCGAAAGACTTTAAGGTGTGTGTGTGAGTGTGTGTGTGTGTGTGTGTGTGTTGCGAGATGTGTTTTTTCTTTCTGTGAAGAAGTCACCCTGAGTTCGGAGCGCAGTGTGTATCTCAGGTCCTGGAGGCTGCAGGTTCTCTCCTGAGCTCTGGGCTTCAATCCGTTCAGCAGCAGGTCGTAATACGGCTGCGGCACGGCCGGGTCTGCGGCGAGAGCCTGACCTGCATCTACAGCCTGCTTTATCCAGCCTGGATTCACAGAACCCCACGGAACGGCATCTACACACACACACACACACACACACAAAATAAGGAACAGTTCCTCTGATGTTCCTGTAATTGTTCTACATGATCTCTTTTGATATGATGTACGTGTTCAGTATAGTTGTGTAAATACGGTTTAAACACTTTGCTCTGGAAAACACCAAGTGAATATTTAATGTACAAGATATCTGGATTCTGGACCTTTATATTTTAAAGGGTATTTATTACGCATTAATAATTTTTATAACCCTTCCTGTGTACTGCTCTTTAGAGTCTGATTTTATATGCAGAAACACTTCAGGTCATTACTTTTTGAAAGAGTTTTTGCTTTACGCAATATCTTTACACGACACTTTTGCGCTTATGCACAGTCCTGTGTTCTTGTTCTTGCACCATGAATACGTTACTTTCATGAACCGTCGTTGACGTAACGTAACATTTTCACGACTCGGGGAGCAATAACAGCTCAGTGGCCTACTTTCCTACCAAAGTGACACCAGGTACAATTAATTATTGCTCTGTAGGTGCTGTTGGTGTGAAGAGAACACTGATGTGCAGCTCCTATACCGTGTGTGTGTGTGTGTGTGTGTACCAGTGTAAAGCTCCTGTATCAGAGCACAGATGCTGTAGAGATCAGCTTTTCCTGTGCATGATTTCCTCTGGATCACTTCAGGAGCCACCCAGTTGTAGAGCATCACAGGAACGGGCAGAGCGGAGGATGGACTGCAATCGCTGCACGGACAAAACACACACACTAACACCTAAACACACACACTAACACCTACACACACATCTGGAAATGCGCAACATGGCGTTAGATAAACAGTGCTGAGAGTGACCATGGAAATGGAGTTGGAAGAACTCTGAGAACTCTGAGAGAGGATTTTATAGACAGACGTGGTCTTTCTTCACTTATTTCACGTGTTTCATTCCACAACGCCGTGTGTTTTTCCTGTTCTGTGGTTGAATTCATCAAAACGTGCCTTTTTTTTTATATATTAAGGAATAAACTGCTTGATATGGGTTCCACATAAAACATCACTAAATATAACATTGTGTTGCGTGATCTGTACATTATATATTATATATTATATATTATATTTATCTTAAACCTGATTGGCTCTTGTGACGGCGCAGCGACAGTTTCCATGATGTCACGAAGCGAGGCGTGATCTCACCTGGGCACCATGAAGCCGAGGCCGGTGACCTTGGCGACCCCTGCGTGTACGATGAGGATGGAGTGAGAGGAGAGGGAGCGCAGCACTAGGGATCGGCTGTGCAGGTAGAACAGAGCTTCACACACCTGCAGGATCAGCGACAAAACCTCGTACACCTGTAGGACGGGGAACTCCGCTCGCTGGCACACACACACACACATACACACACACACACACACACACACACACACACTCTCTGAGTCAGTGTGTCAGAAATAGACGTCCTATATCTCAGGAAACATGGCATGTCCTTGTGGTTTAACTGGTTAAATAAGAGCATTTGACAGTAAAATAATCCTGAACTCGATTGTTAAAAAAATATTTCCGTAAATATGTTTTCCGAGATATTATATTATAAATTACAGGTCCACAGTATTTAATAATCTTTTTATGTAATAATATTTTTACAGATCTACAGCATTTAGCAGATTCCCTTATCTCAGACGATTTCCAGGAAAAGACACAGTGACAGTCGAACTAAAACAAAACAACCAGAAACACATTTATATAAAAAATAAATGACTAAAGTTAGTCCGCTTCTACAAGTTACTCACTACTACACCAAAGTGCTGCTTTCTGAAGTTCTGGACTCTGATTGGTCAGAAGGTGTTGATTAGTTTCCTATAACAGCAGTAGCACAGCTGCACATCACAACGTTTCTATAGCAACAGCTGATTGTGTCCCTGCACATGCCGCCTGCGAGGCGAATACTATTTTACTAACTTATTTTTAACGACTATGCCACTCCATAAGTCAAAGTAAGGAGATGTTTATTTAACATGTATGGAAGGAGTCTCCAGCGTCAGAGGCAAAGCTGTAAAGTTAAGTTCTCCGACGCCTTCAGGACAGAGCAGTTTACGCTTCTTTGTGGTTTCTCGGTAACATGCGCAACAAGCTGTGATTTTTTTTTATCTTATTAACTTGAAGAGAGAGAATAAAGAGCGGCTGGTGAGGGAACAAGTGTTTATAGCTGCTGTAACGTAAGAGATAACAGGAACTAATTCGCTTCACAAACTTTAACTGTAACTATAAATGAGTAAAAGGTAAGTTCTTTAGATATAAAAAGTGTAATGGTTGGTAAATTGCTGTGGTGTAAGAGGAATAAAACACTTGGGGACGTGCTGTTAGAGGAAAGTAATCAGTGTCAGGGTGGGAACAGTGGCTGGGTGTTACCTTGTGGTACAGCAGCGTGTGCAGCGAGCCCACGTGCACTCTCTCGTACACCAGTGTGTTCTGCTGGAGATCATTAGAAAAGCTCACCGCCATCAGCTGCAGAAGGTGGGGGTGGAACAGCCGACTACAACACACACACACTGTGTGTGTGTGTGTGTGTGTGTGTGTGTGTGAATGAATAGTCATTACAGAAAATAGTCAAAAATGTGGTAGTGCACCCATTTGTACTTTAATACTCCGGAGCAAAATAATTTCTAATCTTGTTCCGGTTTGAGTTAAAATTTAAACCAGGTCTTATTTAGACTTGGACAGGACGGAAAGGGTTAAACCCGGGATCGTCACTTTTGCCAGGAAAAGAAGTCAGTGGGTCATTCCCCAGAAGGCAGGAGGATGCAGTAGGAGCAGTGCGAGTGTGTGGTGTGTGTGGTGTGTGTGGTGTGTGTTGCTGTGAGTACTCACCAGCAGAAGCCGAGCTCGGTGACGAGCTGGTCGGGAAAGCCGTGCTGCTCGGCGTGTTGGTGCGTGTCGTCGATCTGCAGCTCCTTCACCGTGACTCGGCTTCCTCTCCAGCAGTAGCTGAGGACGGGAACGACGTCAGTCTTTAGAACCGCACGTTTTAAAGCACACATGTTTAAGCATTCAAGCTCCTTCACTCTGAACACATTTAAAAATGATGCATCTCGTTCTAATGCGTCAGCTGCATTCGTCATTTATTGCGCATATACCTGGTGCTTCATTTATTCATTCACTCTCTTTGTGCTTCTTTACACTTCACAATTAATCAGGAATGAACAGGAAGTGGTTGTACTTGGTCATTTTGGTGAAGCTAGGCGTACCCTTGCTCACGTCTCGAAGCAGAAGTCGGACCTTATTGAGCCTCAGACTATAATCGCCGTGCCTCCGGAGGACACCTGCAGGCATCCCGGGCTTCTCCACACACAGCTGTGAAGAAACAACAACAACAACAACAACAACATAATAATTAGACAATTTGTTTTTTTGTGACACTAAATCAGAAAACATAGTGGTGTAGATTTACTAATGTTGCTGAAGGTGCTATTAAAAGCTGACTGTTGTTATTTATTAATCAGGATCTTCGCCTTACAGGAGTTTCCTCTCAGCTTGAAAGACGCCGAGTGAAGATTAATGTAACGACCCGTACTAAGACTAAAATAATGTCGACTGTCATTACGACGGAAGTGTACTACTGTTTAAATAGAATTTTGTAAACTTTAAGGATCAAAAACTATTTTCTGACTGGTGGACGAAAGGAGAGCTTCAGGAAGCTAAATCGTTCTTTGTGTAAAGTTGAGTCTCTCTAAACTCTGTGTGCTGTTATGAACATTTTCACAAACATTTCATTTCTCTGTTGCTCTGTGCTTTGATTTATTTTTATTCATTTTGTTTTTACGCTGTAACTGTGACTGAAAGAAAACATGGTGTTAGCGTCAACACTCACCTTTCCAAAGCCGAAACACTGGACCGTGTCAGAGACGGGTGATTTCGCGCTTGGTTTCTTGTTAAAAACCACGTCAGAGACCCTAAAAACCAACACAAACTCGCAGCTACAGGTCACATCACACCGTATATAAGAATTTAATATCTGAGTTACAGTCAGTAGCATTTATTTTATTAGCGCACGGTTGATGCACACGTGACTCACGGTCTGAGGAAGTCCAGGAGCGACGGCAAGCGCAGGAGAGTCTTGGAGGAAGTCGGAGTGACGCGTCTCTCTCTGGGCGGCTGCGACTCAGACAGATTCCTCATGACCGACATGCAGCTGTTAATGAAACTGACCATCTAAATCATTACAGAGAAAAAAAAATACTACACCATTATTAAAATTAATCTTCTAATCGAACCCTGTGTGTCAGACTTCAGACCACGCCCCCTACCTGACTCCAGTGTGGGAGGATTTACGCACGTTTAGTGCATCATGCTAAACTGGAGGCCAGAGTAAGCTTCTCTTACTTGAAAGCTACGTTATCTGCAGCGCAAAACTAAGAAAAATAAATTAAAACACAAATAACAAGCAAAACCACCTTCGCTCGAGAGTTCCGTCCAAAGCCACGCCCCCAAAGCACAGGTACACAAGCTGTCTAGACTACAACAACCACATCTCAGGTGTAAACACACTCTCAGGAC
>CM074961.1:355540-372966 GCA_037577455.1 Pangasius macronema
TATATATATATATATATATATATATATATATAACAGGCATAATTTATATATATGTTGAGATATTAATCTTTATTTATTTATTTAGTTTAAATTGTGCTGGAACAAATGATACAGCAAAACTGGCGGGATTTTTCCCTCCATACTTGCATTTCGACAAGCCCCGCCCACATCGCTAGTACTTTATCGTTTTTAAAATCGTTATCGTTTCAACTGCTGTATAATATAACAATTTATAATTATTATTATTATTTATTTTTATTAAAATCTTAATCGTCGAACTCGGGTCAGTTCAACGGCCGCGAGCTGTAAAGTTGCCCTATCCAAAATGGCAGCGAGATCGACGCAATCAGGTGTCACCACCCAATCAGATTATTTCACTTGACGCGAACTCGCAGCCAATCCAATCCCAGGAAGGCGTGGGTGGGAAGGAGGGGGAGGGGGAGGGGCATTCCACCCACCGCTGTGTGTATAGGAAGTGATGTGGTAACTTTTTGAACAGATGTGTTAGCTAGCAGGCTAGCAAGAAAAAGAAGAAAAAGAAAGAAAGAAAGCACAGACGAGATGAGCGCCGGAGAGCACCACAAAGCGGCGTTAGTGTCAGTGTTAGTGAGGTCAGGGAAAAGCACAGAGTGCTGACAGTTCCGAGTTCTGATGTTGTTAGCATGTTAGCGCGCAGTTAGCAGGCTAACGCTAGCTGAGGGAGCAGTCCGAGCCGCCATGGTGTCCGAGTCGCTGCAGTGGCTGTGTCTGCTGACGCTCTTCCTCGCCTCCGTGGTCACTTTACTCATCTATTTAGTGCAGTACTTCGGTGTTTTCCGGAGCAGGAGCGGGACTCGGGCCGGAGGAGGGGAGTGTGAGGAGGCGGACCGGCTGCTGAGCTGGCTGCTGGAACTGAAGAGCTGGAGGACGGAGTGGAGGAGAGCCTGGATCCGAGCCCTGAACCAGAACCAGCACCAGAACCGGCACCACCGCTGCAGTACACAGGTGTGTGTGTGTGTGTGTGTGTGTGTGTGCATGTGTGTGTGCATGGTGTACTACATGTCAAAAAAAAGTTATAATCTGGATTTCCCCAAGTGTTTAAGCCATGCTGCATTCTAGTGTCATAAAGATAAATCTGATATAAAGTGAATTAAAGTTTAACTTTAAAACAACCCCACACACCAATAATAATAATAATAATAATAATAATAATGATGATGATGATGATGATGTGAATGGTAAAGCAGTAGTGTTTGAGATGGTGTGTATGAGACACGGTCATATGACTGCACACTGATTAAAAAAAAGTCCAGTATGAAATCAACCGCAGTGCAAAAGTTTGTTCCCCCATGTTTTTTCCTTCAAATGGGAAAATAAATACCTTTTTTTTTTTTTTTTTTTTAATTTTGCAGTTTATCTATACTTTAAAAAAATCTATATGTGTCCTGAAGCAATTCAAAATCATATAAACAAACAAGTTTACACAAGTTATGATGAGTTTTTACAGAATATTTATATCATATTAATTCATTCATTTGTTTGTCTGTTTTTTTTATTTATTAGTATATGAGAACACTTTAACCATTTTTGTGATAATTAACAAACGCAAGTGAAGTTTTGAAGAGTTTGTTTTCTGTCTCTGTTTGTTCTAAGGGCGTGCAAACTTTTGCACTCGACTGTATAATTCAGCGTTAGCGATTCTGCTGTGTTGAGACCTGAACATATCAAATAAATAATAAAGACAGTAATAATAATAATAATGATAATAATAATAATAATAATAGTACTAAAGCTGTTCAGCAGATCTGCAGCAGCGTTAGAGTGTTCCTGTTCAAGTCTGGAAAAAAAATAAATGGGAAAAACATTTTGGAAAAGATTTATCTGTTATTATAGTGCTCCGATTTTCCGTGGGGTTTTTCCGAGAGTGGATGCAGGTAATGAGGAGTCGAGTGAACGCCTTCAGTGCTGTTTATTTTAAACAGGTGTGACAGGAGTGTAGTGTTCTTCTCCACGTCGCTCAGTGCGAGTCGTAAAACCATCGTCACCGCTGAGCAGGGAACGTTCTGGAAGAAGAGAAACCGTGTCACGGCGAGGGAGCACTAACACCGCCGCAGTGTTGAGTTAATGCCTGCAGTGCTGCTCTGAGTAAAGTGTATCACAGGGGATTTATTTAGTGTTAGTGAAGAGAAGAATAAACACTACTGCGTGCGCTGCTGTAACAGGAGGCTGTGTTTCATTGTGCTCTGTGTAATAAACAGCTTATAACAGTGTGTGTTGTTATGAACTCTGTGTGTGTGTGTGTGTGTGTGTGTGTGTGTGTGTGTGTGTGTGTGTGTGTTAGGGAGCGATCCAGCTGGTGTTTGAGGAGGATGGTGTTCATTCGTCAGAACTCAGCGTCCATCACATCTCCAGCTTTAACAGATCACCTGGACGGAAGGTATGCAGTCTGTTTGTTTGTTTGTTTGTTTTTGTGTTTTGTAAACACTTGGCATCGTGGGTTTCATCCCATCACGCTGTCTTACGGCTCGAGAACCCACAGTTCTAGTTCTCTTTCAGTGATGATCAGTTTATAAGCAGCAGTTCTTCTTGTTCTTCTTGGTGCTGATTTTGAGCAGGTGCTCAAACCCTTCGAGAACTCGAGCCTTCAGTACTGAAGCTTTGAACGTTAAAGGTGCGATAGGTAACATTAGGTTAAGTAGGTGGGCTATTTATTTATTTATTTATTCATTCATTCATTCATTCATTCACTCACTCCTCGATCCCCGCCCATGTTCAGGAAACCCCCAGGATCGACAGTGGCCCGTTGATTACAGTCTCGAAAGAAGCGTCCCGGACCGGAAGTCAGTTTTCCAGATGGATTTTTTTCAGCCGATTGACTCGTTTGTGCCGAGGCCTCGGTTTAAACCGTTATTATTTTAACCTGTTTTACTTTTTTCCAGGTTATTTGTGAGTAAAAATAAAAAATGGACTATTATGCCTTTAAAAAGCGCACCACAGCACCGAGTGAGAGTGAGACTGTGTGTGTGAGAGAGAAAGTGTGAGGACATGAGAGAGTGTGTGTGAGGGTGAGAGTGTGAGGACGTGAGAGAGAGAGTGTGTGTGTGTGTGAGAGAGTGTGTGTGTGTGTGAGAGAGTGTGTGTGTGTGAGAGAGTGTGTGTGTGTGAGAGAGTGTGTGTGTGTGAGAGAGAGAGAGTGTGTGACGATCAGAACCAGTTTCTCTCCTCCAGTTTTACGCTCTGATGCAGTAAAACGACAAACCTGAGTTCTGTTCCGCCGAATTCCCTTTTCCCCCCCCAGACCCTCATGCTTCACCTCCTCCACCTCCACCCAGCGTTCCACCTTCACTCTGCAGAATTTAAACACACACACATCACACTCACTAACACACATCGCACACACACACATCACACACACACATCACACACACACACGTCCCCCTCCTCCTGCGTTTATTACAATAGTCAGTTATGTTTTAAATTAAAGCAGCTCAGTGATGTGAGTAAGTTTTGTACAGCGGCTGTACAGGCCACGCCCACTAGAGATAACCACGCCCACTTATCGCTAATCTGAACATCACATCAGCTATCTGTATCTCTGCAGAATTCCTTCATACCTCCATAGGAAGTGTTTTATCTCTCTCTCTCTCTCTGTGTGTGTGTGTGTGTGTGTGTGTGTGTGTGTGTGTGTTAGGATGTGCAGTGTGAGGTGATCGGAGACAGACTGCAGTTTTCTCTCAGCGCGTGTCTGAACTCGGGCTCTCCTCTGAGATACAGCGTAAAAATCTCACCGCTAAAGCTGCAGGTACAAACACACACACACGCTCACACACACACTTTAATTAACAGTTAACTAGTCATCATTCCAGATAAATTCATTAATTAAATCCCTTTTTATTTTTGCGTTGTCCTCTCTCTGCGTTCTCTTCACTGCCACATTCATTCTCTGTGACTGTAGTCACATCACATATTCCACATACTCCCTAATCCCTATTCCCTATTCCCTACCTCCTACTCCCTAGAATCACTCTGCACTGGTGTAAGGAGCACAAAGAGTGCTGTTCAGTAGTGCATTTGGTTCACTGCCTGCTTTTGTTTATTATTTAAATAAACTTTGCTGTGGGCGTGTCCTAAACAAATTCGGCAAAGTGACCAACACTTGAGTGTGGGCGTGTCCCAAACCAAACAAGCAACATGACAAGCATTTTGCTGTGGGTGTGTCCTAAACCACATGACTAAAGGGCTGGAGGGCACTAACTCTCGTGTGTTGATTACACAGGTTTCTATAGCAACATGTATTTATTCACCTCACTGCTCTCTCTCTCTCTCTCTCTCTCTCTCTCTCTCTCTCTCTGACATGTCATGGCTGTGTGTGTGTGTGTGTGTAACTGTCGTGTGTGTGTGTGTGTGTGTGTGTGTGTGTGTGTGTGTGTGTTTACTCAGCTGGCCCTGCAGATGACAGAGGTGGATGGAGAAGTTCAGATTACGTGGGGACTGGAACATCTGGACCTGACACAGATGCAGCTTACACCCACTTACACACTGGTATACACACACACACACACACACACACACTAAAAACCATGACAGTTGCACACACATGTAAGTGAGTGTGTGTTTGTCTGATGCTCTTGTAAAGACATGTCAGTTCATGTTATTGATTTTTGGGTGATATCTGAGACTGTGTGTGTGTGTGTGTGTGTGTGTGTGTATGTGTGTGTGTGTGTGTGTGTGTGTGTGTGTGCGTGCAGGGCGGGTCGGTGTGTGTGAGTGAAGCAGCAGTGAAGAGCAGGCTGCAGCAGGTTCTGTGTGAGGCGCGAGCCTCAGTGACTCTGAGCAGCCGGACAGTGCAACCTGCAGAGCTGAAGGTACATCATCTTCATCAACATCATCATCTTCATCAACATCATCATCTTCATCATCATCAGAAACACGTCCTCACGCTGGGTCACTCGCTCAGGGCCTCAGAGCTCCATCCACAACATTCAACAACCAGACGCTTTATTTTACTGCCTTTAATTAAAGAATAAACAAAATAAAGAAAGAAAGCAAATCAATACAAACTCATAAATTAAGAGAAATAAAACTGATCTTTCAGTTCCGCTCTGTCTGCGCAGCGCCGTAAGCCGTAAACAAACGCCTCCGCTGACGCAGGATTTAGCGCTCGCTTATTATTTTTATTATTATTATTATTATTATCATTATTATTATTATATAGTATTATATATAATTAAATATGTTTATTGGTGTAGAAGTGAATTGAAATAACTTCCACTTTCAGTCTTTACTCAGATTGCTCATTTCCTGCTCCCAGCCCTCTGTGTGCTTTACCTTTTATGGAGTTTTGTGGGCGTCGCTATATGCAAATGAGCTGCGTCAGGAACGCGCTTTTGATACACTTTACTGATCAACGTAGGAACGCGAGTATGAAGAAAACCAGCGTCTCTGGAGCACTTCTTGTAAAATACGGCAGACAATTGTATTGAGAATTTAAATATAAATGTAAATTTAATTTATTTTGGCTTATGCAAATTTCACACACAACTTTACTAAGGATTGATGAATGAGGCCTCGAGTGTGTGTAATGTTTTTCACTGTAATCTCTCAGATACACGCTGAGTTCGAAGGTTTACTCTCACTCTGAATTCCTGATGTGATCTTTTCAACTAATCATTCCTACTGAGCGCGCACACACACACACACACACACACACACACACACACGCGGTCGTGTTTGCGGAGGAAGCAGGCAGCCCTGTGTGTAATGGAACAGTCCGGTCCGACAGCAGAGCTCAGTGTTGCCAGATTGATCAGAATCACACACATGATGTTTAAACAGTTAATCTTTTCACTTTGCACTTATTTCATTTATAATTATATAGATTAGTATTTTAGGCTAATGTCTTAACCACGGTGGTGTTTTGTTTTGTAAACATTGGGAAAGAATTGATCATAAACTCCACCGAACTGCACAGTTTGTTGTTTTTTATTCTGTTCATTTATTCTCTTCTTTACTCATCATTTTTAATTTCATTTAATTAATTAATTAATTAATCATTCATAAACTTTATTTAATATATCTGGGTATTTTAAGTTTATTGATCGTTATGAATCTTCTTTATCTTCTCCGAAGCTACACTGATGTTTCTCATAAACGGTGTTTAGAGAAGGAAACAGTGAAAGGATGTTATTTATCGATGTGTGTGTTTTATTTCCTGTCTCACAGGAAGTGAGGACCAGGATTTCGGAGGTCTCCTCTCCCCCCAAACCCCCTCGCGCTCACCAGTGGAAACTCTTAGTGAAGAACATCCGGGTCACATACAGCCCGGAGGACGGCGCTGCAGGTCACACACACACACACACACACACGCACACCAGTAAATAACATCCTTTCACTGTTTCTTTCTCTAAACACCAGAGAGAAATCTGTGTAGCTTCAGAGAAGATTAATAACAATTTATAAACGTTTTAGCATTTGCTGTATTTTCTGATACTTGGTTTGATATTTCAGTAATTGTAAACTGTGTGTGTGTGTGTGTGTGTGTGTGTGTGTGTGTGTGTTGTACAGGCAGTGTAAGTCCTCAGTGTGTTCTGCAGTTAGATGATCCTCCTCAGAAGATGTCCACCTCGGTGCTGAAAGACACGAGCGACCCGGTCTGGGATCAGCCCTTTATCTTGTGAGTACATTACATTTCATTTCTCTTTTTTTTTTTTTTGTTACATTTTTAGCTTCAGATCATTCCGGCCAGATCATACCGATATTGTGATATTAAAACTTTTCTAATTATCGTCATTATGGAAAGGCGTCAGTGTTTCCATCATTACTGGAATTCACAAAATCTATAAAGGTGTATAGATCACATGGCTGTCTTTAGGCTGCTTACTGTGTGTGTGTGTGTGTGCGCGTGTGTGTGCGTGTGTGTGTGTGTGCGCAGTGAACTTAGCGGCAAGTCGAAGGAGCTGAACGTCCAGCTGTTGGATCATGGGAAACCTTCAGAGAGTAAGATTATTCATATTCATTACTCTTATTTAAGGTTGAGTGGTGAATAAAATGGAATTAAACAGATAAAAATTTGGAAACATACGGTTGTTCTTTCCAAAATATTTGTGTGTGTGTGTGTTTGTGTTTGTGTGTGTGTGTGTGTGTGTGTGTGTGTGTGTGTGTGTGTGTGTGTGCGCATGTGTAAACCTCACTTTAATAAAGTCTCACTTTTTAAAACACTGCTTTTTATTCTAGTGATGACATTTAAAGCCTCATGACTGCTGCGTGACCTAAATTTTATGCTAAAAGTAAAGAATAAAGACCATGAAAAGAAACATCTCTAGAATGTAGAAGAAGAAGAAGAAGAAGAAGAAGGGAAGATAGTCAGAATAACAGGATGTGATGCAGGTTTATAAATATAAAGCTAGTAAATAAAATATGATCAGCTCCAGACTCGGACTCGCAGGCTTCACTCCGTCACCGGTAGCATGTACTAAAACAAACTAAAAGCTCTTATTGTGTTCGAGGATTAAACGTGAAGCGGGTGTTGTGTCACTGTTGCGTTGGTGTGTGTGGCGTCTCTCCCGACAGGCTGCGTGCTCGGGGACGTGTGTGTGCCGTTTAATCTGGTGACGAGGAGCCCGAGAGGACAGCACACTTTCACACTGATGAACACACACCAAGCAATCGGATCACTGACTACTGAGGTAACACACGCACACACACACACACACACACACACACACACACACACACACACCTGTCCGGATATTTACACCTGAGTCAGGGCTGTTCCTTATATAATACTCATTCATGCTAATTATATTATAAACATAATAATTCATTATCAACCTAAACCTGCTTGGTGTTGCTATGGTAACACAGGCAGCTGCTGGTTGCTTATAACCACGTGATGTTATAAATTTTTACGTTACACTACAAGCAATTCTGTGACGTTTCAGGCTGCGATAATTATAGAATCGGCACTTATTGCGTCTGATCTCGGTCTGATACTGGGCACGGGATCGGCGCCGTCTCCATCGTCCAGAATTAGCGATGTGCTTTAACTATTACCTGTAGTGATACGGTAAATGACCTGTAGTGATTTCTTTCATTCATTCATTCATTTATTTATTTATTTGTTTGTTTGTTTATTCTTGTCAAGTTGTCCTACCTGGAGCCGAGTGAAGTGCGCACTTGGCAGCCCCCTACTCCGGCACCTGCCAAACGAGTGGAGATGGACCGGACTGTGATGCCGTGCGGAACCGTCGTCACCACCGTCACTGCGGTGAGGAGCAGACCGGGTCGCCCCCTTCCTACAGGTACCGGCCCAAAACACGCTTTAAACACGTGAAAGTGTGTGTGTGTGTGCGTGTGTGTGTGCGTGGGGTTCACACTCAGCATGAGTTGGTGATTTATATTATAACACATGTTGTATCATACTTCTGTTCAGAAACGATGAAACCTCCACCCAGAGCCAAGCTGACAGAGAGGCGGGTGTCTGAACAGCCCTCAGTGCTGGGAGCTAAAGTCAGCAAAGCCTTATCTTCATCAGATACAGGTATACACACACACACACTCTCTCTCTCACACACTCTCACACACGTAGACGCGCTACTCACTGTGCTGAACACAAACACCAGAAATAAAACCCTTTCATATTAAAAGAATAATAAATCAGTTGACTCAGTCAAGAGCTTAAATCTCACCACGTGTTAAAGATGTAGATCAGCTTTAAATGTTAGTGCGCGATAAAGTTAACGCTTTCTGTGATTCCTGTGAGACGTTTAGAAACAGAGCTCTCTAGAGGCTGTGTGTTGAAAATCTCCTCTGGGGAAAATGCAGCTGAAATTCTTAGTCTTTTTTTTTTGTGCTTAATTTTTGTCATATATTTATATTTATATTTACGTTTGTCTTCAAGCTGCTCCACTGTTTTATTCTCCGACTCTGTTTCGGACGTCTGTGCATCTCTGTGAACTAGTCCCCACCCACTTAGTGTCACTGTGACCAATCAGAAAGTGTGAAATGATCACGTGACGGCTCTGTTCCTGTGTGTTCCTCCTGTTCCTGTGTGTTCAGAGCTGCTGATGCTGAACGGAACCGACCCGGTGGCCGAGGCTGCGATCAGACAGCTGTACGAGTCGGCTAAGCAGAAACTCAAATCTCCCGTCAAAAAGAGCACCATCATCATCTCTGGAGTGGCAAAGGTTTCTCTCTCTCTCTCACACACACACACACACACACACACATCGCACACATAAACTAAAGATACCTGAAAACAAATGAAATGAAATAAATTTTACCCTTCAGAAAAGCCACTAAGGGAAAGATTGATGAGTGCGTCTGGTATTCTGATCCTCAGATAGTTCAATCATTTAATCACTTCACGCTGGCTGCGTCTCACTCGGCTCGCTAGTTAGTAGTCAGGGCGCTGATCAGGGAGGCGGCCATTTTAAGGGCAAAATCCTTCCAGACCAGGGAGCATCGACGCTCGCTACGTTCCCTTACAGGAAATTATGTCATATTTTCTGGAGCCTCTCGGCTCGAACAAAATGGTGGCAGAACTCTCAGCCAACTTCATCTACAAACGTCAGGAGCTCGTTATCGTTGTTGTAGCTCTCGGATGATTACTCACGTTAGCAATTTTAACTTTATTTGCCGTTCTGTATACGGTGTGTTCGAGTCTAAAGACTTTAAGTGTTTAATGATTTAAATAAATCCGCTAGCGAGGCTGCGATTCTGCTCCTGCACCGTGACAGAAACATGTGTGATTAAACTAACAAATTTATACGACGTGTAACGTCAGAAAGATATCGGTCCTGCCTGTTGGTGATTAACTCCGGCGCCGGTCTCGTTTCCCCACTCAGACGCCTGTGTCTCAGGATGAGATGACTCTAATGGCCGACTACGCTTCCACGATGGACGCCTCCATGGCCGAGTCGCCCGAGTGCACGAGACAGGAAACGGATACGCTCTGTGACCACTGCGTCTCGGACACGACCGATCCGTTGGAGGGTCCGAGCGGCGCAGACTGGGAGAGTCAGACCGGAGAGGAATCGGACAAAGCCTCGCTCTCTCTCTGCATCTCTGAGACCAAATCCAAAAAGGGGAAAGGTGCGACATCGTTTTTATATATATATATATCTTAGTAATAATACTTCTCTCTGTTGCTATTTTTCCTGTCATGTGTAAATGTGATGGTGAAAACTCTCTCTCTCTCTCATCCTTTGACCACTTTCTTTTTTCCTCTTCCTGTCATCTCTCTGCCATCTTTAAGAGGAGAGCAGTGGTAAGCAGACTTTATTGCTGCCCGAGTAAGTGCACTCTCTCAAGGAGTCTGTAGCGATGTAGTCATGTAGATGTCCCCTAAAAAAGTAGTGTCCTTTCTAGTGGAGTGCAAACCAAACCCAGTCTGCAGCCTTGTTTAATTTATTATAACGCCGTAACCTGATTGAAATCCATCACGCTGTAAAGCTGAGGCGTGGACTGGTCCTGATTTGCTTTTATCCCTCATATCTCTCCATTCGTCCCTCCATTTCACCACCATTTTATTTTAAACATCCTGTAGTTCAAGATGTTGTACAGAGCCATTACCCATATTTTATTTACAATCCATCTCTCAGATCATGCAGATCCCATATTCACAATCCTCGCTGATAATTCCTAGGTGTCTGTCTTTGTGTGTGTGTGTGTGTGTGTGTGTGTGTGTGTGTGTTTCCTGTCTCATCACTCTATCTCTGAAAGTAGGAGGAGTTTGTCTGCAGGTTATCAGGTGATTACTGATAGGAACGATCAATAAGATGGCTCTCAAAATAATTCAAAACGATTTTGAAATCGCAAGGGGTGCTAATACTTTTATCTTTAGTGTAAATGGAGAGGAGTGAGATTGCTAGGAGTGAAGAAATGAGAGGAGAAATGAACACGTGTTTCATCGTAGATACCCGGAGACATTGTATCGTAACACACTCACAGGGAATCACCAGCCCATCTGCCCTCTTCCGCATACATGAGCCCATGATTGGCTAGTGTCGCTGTGATTGACAGGAGAGAGAGAGAGAGAGAGTTTTACTTCCTAGCCTCTCCTCCATGGACGTCTGTGACATCATCAGGAATCGTACTCGTGATCTCCGCCCCCCGGGAGACCACCGCGGAGAAACTTTTATTTAATAACAACCCAAAATATAAACCCTGATTAAATCCATTTATCAACAGAAATCAGAACAGTTTTAAGGCTTTAAATGTAAACTTTCCACTCAGTTTAATATTGTCATTAGATTCCTCTCCTGTGGAACGTTCGGTTCCTGAGAAGCACGAATGAGTCTTAAACAGCAGTTTGCTCTTTTTTATTTTTTTTCCCCACAAGATTCATCTTTAATTCTGCTTTAATTCTAAATCTCTGGCGAGTGTTAAAGTGTAAGTGAAACGTGTTTCTCTGGCGTTTCCCCGTGCAGGCAGCTTCCTCCATAAAGGCGCCCGGCTGTTTTTCCGGCGCCGGCAGCAGAGGAAGGAGCCGGGGATGAGTCAGTCCCATAACGACCTGCAGTACCTGGAGCAGGCCGAGGAGAGACGCACGGCCACCTTCAAGCGCATCATCAACCGCAAACTGCTGCACAAACACAAGAGCAAAGCCAACGGCGTCCAGACGTCAGAGCTCCATCAGCCTCGCTAACACCCTCACTCACACATCCTCGCTAACACCCTCACTCACACACCCTCACACACACACACACACACACACACTGTCTCCGAAATTACACTTAAATTCCAAGGACAAATCGGTATTCTAATACTAATCCAATAGACACGCTAATCTTTACGCTAATCCTTACGCTAATCTTTACGCTAATCCTTACGCTACTCCTTACGCTAATCCTCACAACCTGCCGGTCAGAAGGACATCTGCGATACACAGCGAAGTCACACGCTACAGGTGGGACGATATATCGGGATGACGATGTACTGCGATGAGGGATCTGAAACTGTTAGATTGTTACGCTCCAGCTTCATATCCATCCACAGCTGATATTAATGCTAACGTGTTTCTGACATTATCTGAGCAAACTCTGGATTAAGTGGTGATGATGATGATGATGATGATGCGAAAACTAATCCTGCGTGCTAACGTGTATTATAATCTGCACACACGTGGCCTTTCTGTTAAAGATGGCCGCCTCTAACTGTAAAGAATCTGAATGCTATGTGTGTGTGTGTGTGTGTGTGTGTGTGTGTGTGTGTGTGTGTGTGTCATTTTGGGAAAATAGCGTTACGGGAAACAGAACCTGAGGATTAAATGTGCAGCTTTTTTATCGTTTTGTTTTTTACTAAGATGAGAATAGATTGAATTCGGACCGGACACGTTTAATCACTTCGTATTTAGACCCCAAATCAAAGCTGCGCCTCGTCTCGCTCTGCGCAAAAAGTCGGCGATGTCAGCAAGCCGATGATGTCACTTCTGGGTTGTCTCTTGTGGGCGTGGCCTATCCTGTCGAGTCTCCAGAATTATTGGCACCCTTCTTCGTGATGATGATGATGATGATGATACAAAATAAATAAATGTTATAGTCAGTAATTCAGGTTCAGTGCTGTTATTCCCTCCATCAGAGGCTTCACTAAATATTTTTAGTAATTGTGCCAATAATTAAAAACAAACAGTGTTACACACTTTATTTCTAAACTCAAAATATTACTGATTGCATGTTTTTGTTTATATACATATATATATTTCTATAAAAAATTTTCCTCATTCTCATTTTAATCAAGGGTGCCAATAATTTTGGAGGGCACTCCAACAAAACAGCCATATTAATGAAAAGTATTCCATGCAGTAGATGATGGAAGGATATAAAAGGCTCCGAGACGCGGCGATATCCACGGAAAAGTGTGTCGCAGTATCGGCACCACGTCATCGTCATCGCACTGCCGAGCTTTAGATTAAAATGTGGGTTAATATTATAATAAAGAGTGAATTACTGATCGTCCCACCCACGCCACACGATTGGTCGAGGCGTTCACAGCAGCAGCCAATCAGGTGGATGATTAGCTTCACTGTGTCATACCTTATTTACATAAAATTAATCAATCGCCTGCTGGTGTGAACTCTGTGACTTTGTTTATTTGAGTCACGGTGGATTTTTGGGGGTTTTATGTTATTTTTCATCATATCATTGAATCCACATATTCAGATTAAAATTAATTATATGTTGGAATTAATAATAATAATAATAATAATAATAATAATAATAATGTGACATGGTGTAAACATATCCACAATGCGACTCTGCGTAAATTAATAATAAATACCTGAAGATTGTTTATCAGTAATATTTAATATAATAATATAATAATAATTTTATATTATAATAATTATAATAATAATAACTGCGTTGAGGTTTGGATGGCCACGCACACACACACACACACACACACGCACACACTTCAGCGGCATGTATTTGGCTTCTTAGAGCATTATGATGCTTCTACAGAAACTGTAAACTTTTACAGTGTGTGTGTTTGCGCGTGTGTGTGGGTTTTTTTTTATTAATTTTTTATATAAATATAAAATCCTAATCTGAGTAAATCTGTAAATCTATCAGTCAGTTTGAATATTGTTTCATGAATATAGGACTGTGTGTGTGTGTGTGAGAGAGAGAGAGATCTTTGGTTACAAGTTTTGGGTTGTTGTTTTTTTTTTTGTTCCAGAAAACACACACACACACACACACTGATGGTTGGTGCAGGTTTTCTGCATTGTGTGTGTGAGTTTTAACCAAAGTGTTTAAACACTACAGGAGGGCATTAACGAGAGCTTTAATCACGCTCAGTGATGTCACAATGTCATTTCATTGATTTGTTTGTTTGTTTGTTTATTTGTTTGTTTGATCACATGACCTGTACTACGTTTGTGTTGTTTTGTCTCTGAGGGGTTTAATGATCCACTTCCCGCTGATGATAATCCCACATTCCTTCATTCTGAGTGCGTGTGATGTTACGCACCGTTTGTATTTGTTTGTTTGTAGTTACATGACCAGCTGATTGTGTGTGTGTGTGTGTGTGTGTGTGTGAGAGAGAGAGAGAGAGAGAGATGTTTAGATAATCAGCGTCCTGATCCACTTTTCCTCTTTATCCTAATCATTATATTTGACGGAGAGCTTTAACTCGAGTGTGTGATGTCTCAGGCTGCGGTTTGGCCTGAGTGAGTGTGTGTGTGTGTGTGTGTGTGTGTGTGTGTGTGTGTGTGTGTGTTTAGTCACATGACCTGTAGACCTACAGTTACTGTCCTGTACAGTCAGTGCTTCATAGTGATGCATCCTCTCTATCTCACGCCAAAAATAACACGGCCGAGACTTTCGTCCCAAGCTGTACTGTGTCAGTCGAGATGTGTGTGTGTGTGTGTGTGCGTGTGATGTTTACACGGCTGACGTAACCTGCAGTTTATCATGGTGCACCTAAATCAGTAACACTATTAGTACATAAACACTCTGATAAAATATCAGACAGGATAAATGTGTGTTAGAGCGTCTCACACACGCCGGGAACGTCTCTCCGAGTGCGTGCGTGTGAACGTGAACGATAACCCTTCCACCGCTATTAAAGGTTGTACAACCTGCATCAGACAATTAGCGTCGTGACGCCGAGTAAGCACAGATGCACGCCCCCGTGTGGGGATTAGGGGAGAAGGTCACGTGGTCAGTCGGTCAGTGTATCGTCTTTGCAAATAGATGCTCTCAAAGTCTCGCCACACTTCAGTGTGATGCTGATGGACATCGCCGTGGTAACCGTGCAGCGGTCCCGGCATCGTGTTATCGCTGTATCTGTGTGTTTAATCCTTTACTGTGACCTTCAGCTTTATGAGCTCTGTACGCAGGAACCAAAATTAACACGTGGAACAGGAAGTGATGCGATGGACCTTAGTGTAGCCATGAACTTAATGAGCTTCATGCGTTTACTGCAAATGTAGTGTGTGTGTGTGTGTGTGTGTGTGTGTGTGTGCGCGCGGAAGAGACTACTGGTGTTTCAAGTTTGTTTGCACTGGACTGTGTGTATGTGTGTGTGTGTGCGTGTGTGTGTGTGTGTGTCACACACACGCACACACATATGCGATACGTCCCTAGCATATACTAATTGTATAGTCCAGTAAAGTTCGTTATTTACGTGACTGATTAACAACAAAGCTTTTGGTTTTGTTGCTTTTTTATTTTTATTATATTACACATGTGACGTGTGATTATATAAATGACATCATCACATCTGTAAAAGAAAAAACTCATGTGAAGGTGCACATGTTCATCCTGTTGAATTTGGCCTCTGACACTGCACAGGTGAGCTCAGGTGCACAGCGGAATAATCTCACTACACCTGAACAACGGATTTATTCAGAAATCATTCATACACGAGTTTCCACACTCACACGCTTTAGAGATACCAGTCAGCCTATAACACCTGTATTTGGACTGGGGGAGGAAACCAGAGAACCCCGAGGAAACCCCAGAAGCACAGGGAGAATAAGCAACTCCACGCTCGCAGGGCTGAGACGGAAATCGAACCCCAACCCCGGCGACCGCCGAGCCTCCCTTCATACAAGAGTTTACACTAAACATTTTCATTAAATCCCATAAATTCTGAACATCCTTCATATTCTGTCCACACAGATTACTGCACTTCTCTCTCTGGAACATGCTGTGGAGTTTAAACTGTTTGTGTTTGTGACGTTTCCAGCGTTTAGCAGACGCCGTTATCCAGAGCGACTGATAGAGGGTCACTCGCTCAGGGCCTCAGAGCTCCGCCCACAACATTCACTCAGAAGGTCTGCGAAATAAAATGACGGAAATTAATTTCTTATTTGTTTTATTTCTTTCGCTAGCAACACACACCCATAAATTAAGAGAAGTAAAACTGATCCTTCAGATATGATAAAGAGATGGTGGCATGTAAGCGGAGGACGGACCGCTCTGTCTGCGCAGCGCCGTGAGCCGTAAACAAACGCCTCCGCTGACACAGGATTAAACGCTCACTTATTATTATTATTATTATTATTATTATTATTATTATTATTATAGGTTGTTAAATATGTTTATTGGTGTGGAAGTGAATCAAAATAACTTCCACTTCGGTTTTTCAGTCTTTACTCAGATTGCTCATTTCCTGCTCCCAGCCCTCTGTGTGCTTTACCTTTTATGGAGTTTTGTGGGCGTCGCTATATGCAAATGAGCTGCGTCAGGAACGCGCTTTTGATACACTTTACTGATCAGCGTAGGAACGCGAGTATGAAGAAAACCAGCGTCTCTGGAACTTTCATAAATCCAGCAGAAATTTTAGACATTTATAAACAACTTTATTAAACGATTGATAAACGAGGTCCAGTGTGATTTTAGATAAAATAAATAAATTATTGAACATATCACATCTGATATAAAACACACACACACACACACACACAGATTACATGTGAAAAAATAAATTAATCATCCAGGGATGTGAAATCAGGTGTGAAATAAATGTGATGTGTGGAAGAAAAAAAGATAAATAAAATGTAAATAATAAAAACACATGCATTAGATGTGAACAACAAAAGTGTGAAATATACTGTGACGTGTCTAAAAAAGAGTTCGCGCGCGCGCGTGTGTGTGTGTGTGTGTGTAAACAAAACTTTAAATAAGTGACGTTTTAAAAAAAAAAAACTCCATTACCCAGAATGCCCCGCGCGCGGCTTTACTTCCGGTCCTGCGCGGTTTCTGGAGCGGATTGGAAACCCGGAGTCAGGATTTCAGTGTTAACGTGCAGACGTCTGAAAAACAGGTAAAATCACTGCGCTTTATAAACTCATGAACACTCCGAGCTTCACCGCGGCGCTTCCCGGCGGCTGTGCGCGCGCTGACCGGGCGCTGTGACCGGGCCGTGCGCGCGCTTTGCGCCGTGTTTTGCGCTCTTTCTGATGCTCGTGCTCCGCGCTCTCCGGTCCAGCCGCCGCGCCGATTGTTCTCGGTTACAGTTTTCTCTTTTTTTTGCGTTTGCTGAACAGATCAGAGTTAAAACCCGGCTATACACACACACACACACACACACACACACACACACACACCGGATCCCGGAGTCTGCGCGGTGTTTAGAGCTTTTCTCTCTCACACACACTCTTTGTTCAGGTCAAGGAGGAGTGTTAATGATCAGTGCAGTAAGGTGTGTTCATGCAGTAATAACTCAAAACTCTCATCACACACACACACACAAATACACACAGAAAGACACACAAATACACACACACACAGAGAGAAAGACACGTAAATACACACAGACACACACACAGAGAAAGACACACACAGAGAAAGATACACAAGTACACACACACACACACACACACACAGAAAGATACACAAGTACACACACACACAGAAAGATATTCAATTCAGTTCATTTTTATTTGTATAGCGCTTTTTTACAAAGGTCATTGCCTCAAAGCAGCTTTACACAAACAA
>CM074961.1:387198-392198 GCA_037577455.1 Pangasius macronema
CAGCATGATATTTTTCCCCAATGAGATCTGATGTGTTTTCAAAGTGTTCCTTTAATTTTTTTGAGCAGTGTATAAAAGTAAGTGAGGCAGATAATAAATGCTAATGTAAAATAGTATTTATGTTTTTTATTCAGTGATAAATGGAGCCTGAACGTTTGATGTTCCAGATGTTTGGTGCATGAAAAAGCCGCTTCAGCTCTTTTAAATCTTCATGTGTGAAAGTCGGAGACTGAAGCGTGAGATGATGGAGAGATGAGGAATAATTCCCTCTGCTGCTTATTTACTTTTTACGCTTTACGCTTTTCGTTTCTTTTAATCGCTGGCATTGAGTTTAAATTTTTATTCCTTTGACGCCTTTTTCTTGTCTGTGTTTTTATTAAATATCAGAAGAGAGCTCGGTGAAGGCGTCTGCCGCCAAGAAGCAGAAAGCGCAGCAGCGTCCTCGGAAGGAGAAACCTCAGCAGCACACCTTCTCACACCCGCTGCTCGCCTCCTCGCTGAAGGTACAGAAGCCTTTCTGCTGTTTCTCAAAGAGCTCAGAGTTCCTCACAGAGTTCCTCACAGAGTTCCTCACAGAGTTCCCCACAGAGTTCCCCACAGAGTTCCCCACAGAGTTCCCCACAGAGTTCCGCACAGAGTTCCGCACAGAGTTCCGCACAGAGTTCAGTGTGTTTGCTGTGTCTGTTACAGGAGAGAACCTCATCATCACTGTGTGTGTGTGCGTGTGTGTGTGTTTACATTGTTAGAGTCACAGTGGTGCCGTGACGTGTCTGGACTTCAGCAGTAACGGTAAATACCTGGCCTCCTGCGCTGACGATCGCACCGTCCGCATCTGGAGCACTAAAGACTTCCTGCTGAGAGATCATAAATGTCTGAGGGCCAACGTGGAGTATGACCACGCCTCGCTTGTCCGCTTCAGCCCCGACTCCCGGTGACACACACACACACACATACACACACAGTGTGGGTCCGTCTTCACTTATTAACAGTAATAACACACATTACACATGTGTAGTACTGAAATCCATCTGTCTGTGTGTTTCCATGTGTATCTGTTTGTGTACTCTTATTAACAGTTATAACACGTATATAATACATTTATTACAGAAGTTATAATTACATCATTGCATGTTACTCTGATGATGATGATGATGGTGGTGGTGTTCCTGCAGAGCCTTCATCACGTGGCTGGCGAACGGAGAGACAATCCGAATCTTTAAGATGTCCAAGAAGGATGATGGCACGTTCAGTTTTAAAGCGGCTCCAGAGGATTTTCCCCAAAGACACAAAGGCATCGTCATCGCCGTGGCGATCGCAGACACAGGTTCGCTTTACACCTTCGCTAAAGATCGTTTACAGCGCAAACAGAACTGCGTTCACGCCGCTAGACTCCACCCAGGTAGCTGCCTGCGCTGTCTGGGTGGGCGGGGGTTACTCAGTCTCCCCTGTCAATCACAGCGGTGCGAGCCAATCGTGTGCGACTGTGAGCTAGTGTATGCGATAGTGTATGTGATAGCGCATTCCTCCGCGTGTTACGCCGTTCGATACGATTCTGTTAGTGTTTAATAGAATAGTAAAGGTGATGAAACGATGGTGTTAGTGTTTAATAGAATAGTAAAGGTGATGAAACGATGGTGTTTTTGTTTCCTGCTTTAAAGGGAAGTTTATAATGACGGCGTCGGTGGACACCAGCATCATCATCTGGGATCTGAAGGGAGAAGCGCTGGCCTCCATCAACACCAACCAGATGACCAACTCCCATGCTGCTGTCTCTCCCTGTGGCAGGTCAGCGCACGCACACACACACACACACACGTGCACACACTATACACACTATACTCTATACACACTACATTCCACATGCACTACACACACTAACACATACTACACGTTATTTGCTAGATAATTTTTTATTTATTATTTGGTTATTTATTTGATTTATTAAATCAAAAGAATGTATTAGCATGAATTGTGTGTGCACTATTTGTGTAATAAATTATTAATTTATTGTTCAATATTATTTTATAATTGTGTGTGTGTGTGTGTGTGTGTGTGTGTGTAGGTTCGTGGCAGCGTGTGGCTTCACTCCGGATGTTAAAGTTTGGGAAGTGTGTTTTGCTAAAACAGGAGAGTTTAAAGAAGTGACTCGAGCATTCGACCTCAAAGGTCATTCAGCCGGAGTGTACAGCTTCGATTTCTCCAACGACTCCCGCAGGTCACACACACACACACACACACACACACACACACACACACACACACACACACTCTCTCTCTCTCTCTCTGTCTCTCTCNCTCTCTCTCTCTCTCTCTCTCTCTCTCTCTCTCTCTCACACACACACACACACACACACACACACACACACACAGATAACTAACAGATAAATTGGGGGAAGTTGTGGCGTAATGGTCTGAGAGTCAGTTCACCTGAAGGTGGTGGGTTCGAGTCTCGGGTCCGGCAGGGATTGTAGGTGGGGGAGTGAATGACCAGCGCACTTGGATGGGTTAAATGCAGAGCACAATTTCTGAGTATGGGTCACCACACTTGGCTACAATTCACTTCACTTCACTTCATACTGATAAAACTATACACTGTGCAGTAAACAGTTCACGACAAGCACAGCACCACACTNCAGCACCACACTTTACACACTCACTATGCACCCTAATGCACCCTAGGTAGTGCACTACATGTCCACTTGTGAAACAATGACTCTTTCACTCTCAGAAGTGTTCACTGTGTGTGTGTGTGTGTGTGTGTGTGTGTGTGTGTGTGTGTGTGTGTGTGTGTGTGTGCTGGTCCACAGGATGGTGACGGTGTCTAAAGACGGCACGTGGAAGCTCTGGGACACAGATGTGGAGTACAAGAAGCAGCAGGACCCGTACCTGCTCCGGACTGTACCATGTCGGGTATCGGAGGGGAGTCGTATCGCTCTGTCGCCGGACGGTCGCGCGGTCGCCGTGTCTAGCGGTCAAGACATTTACATGTACAGTGCGAGCTCGGGCGAGCTGGAGGAGGAATTCCACAACGTCCACAGCGAGGACATCACCGACCTTAAATTCGACATTAACAACCGTTTCCTGGTGAGCAGCGGCGACCGCGCCATCCGGGTCTTCCACAACGTGACGGGTTACCGCGCCGCCATCGCCGACATGCAGGCCCTGCTGAAGAAGAGCACCAACGCCGGCGTGAAGCAGCGACTGCAGCAGCAGATCACCGACGCCCAGACCGCACTGGACGCCATCACCAGCACACAGAACAACTGACCGCCGTGTTTTGGTCTGTGTTTGAGTGGATGCGGCACGCTGCTTTTAACAAATTAAATAAAAGAGTGTTTATAACATGGGGTTCTGTTTTATTTTATGAGTCTGAAAAATATCGTTGAAAATAAAATTGATAAGTTGAATGTGATTTAAACCAGCCATTTAATTTCAATATGAAGCCGACTGCATTGTTTAATACAGTTCTCTGATATTTATATTAAAATATACCATGTATGATTTACGTTACTGTTGAGGCTTTTATTTTGAAAACAACGTGAAAGTGAGTTAGACTTAATTTTAAACAGTTTCCATCTTTATCCCAGCTGAAATGAACAGACTAATCCACTGTTAGTTCTGAGGGACAGGAGAACCATATGACTAAAGAGGTGGGATCATGTAGGACGGGTCTCGCGAGTTCTCGCGATATTTTGTGAACGTGACGGCGAGAGCGACACGATTGCGGCTAAAAGAGGAAGCTAACTAGTTACTTCAGACTTTAAGAATCCCATTTAAACATGTCGGGGCGCTCGGTTCGCGCGGAGACACGAAGCCGGGCTAAAGATGACATTAAGAAGGTGATGGCGGCGATCGAACGAGTCCGGAGATGGTGAGTAGCGAAAGAAGAAGCTTTCTGAGGAAAAAAATATCTTCTAAAGAGAAAGTTCCGAGTCCGAAACGGGAAGGAGGCGGGGCTTGACAAGAGGATAGGAGATGATTGACGTTTGTGTCGACCAATACAGATGGACTTGGAACCGTTTCCATAGAGGCAGGTGTCATGTTAATGAGAGGAGGGGCTAATGTGCTGATTTGAATAAATTTGCATATAAGTGTCACTATGGCAGCGAGTTCAGCGAGAAGATTTTTTTTTAATTGTATTATGTATATATTTAACAATATTTGAATTTATACATGTATATACATTTCACGTCAGCATTGTGTATATATTTTTTTATTAGAAATGTTAAAGAAGTTTGTAATTTACATGGAAGGAAGTTTACACCCTACTCAGTGCCCTACATGTCCAACAGGAAGTCATCACCTCCCTAGTGTCTGTGTTAAGTGCACTATTGTATAGGGAATGAAATAATTACTTTCTTTTACATCCTACTTTAGTTCACTACGTCACGTCCACTGTGGAAGTGACACCTGAGGATTCAGTAATGTCTTCTACACTCATGCATGTAATAAAACAGTGAAACATATGAGATTGCAGTTCCTAAATATTTCACATAAACGCTTCCTGTATCCTACACAGGGAACTGTTTCACACCCAGCTTCCTCCACTCTGTATCAGTGCACATATGCAGACGCTGTATAATTCACTGTATATCCAGTAGAGAGCCTTTTTTAACACCTCACTCAGCCATTAAAGTAACATATTTTACTTCTGAGTATTTATTTTTATTTATTTTAAACAGGGAGAAAAAGTGGGTGACTGTCGGAGACACGTCTCTGAGGATATTCAAATGGGTTCCTGTAGTGGACACGAAGGAGGTAGAAGTGTGTCTGTGTGTGTCTGTGTGTTTATAGTTTCAGTTTAAATAATATAGCTTAATTACAGAAATAACTGCAGGTAAAATATAATAAAGTAACAGGTTATAATAAAAAACAAATCAACTGATTAATGAATTGATTTATTTATCAAATGTTTTATTCATTTTGATACTTTTGATTGATTTATTTATTGATTAATCAGTTAATTCAGTGCAAAATACTAACATTGCAATTAATAAAGA
>CM074961.1:394698-397364 GCA_037577455.1 Pangasius macronema
ATAACTTTATATTTTTTTGAATGTTAATAAAATAATAATAAAAATGAATAAATAAAAAATGACTAATAGACATTTTACAGCACAACATTTATTCAGAAGTGTGTGTATGAACAGTGATGATGATGATGATGATCACTAAATACACAATGAAAAGTAAAAAAACAAAGTAAATACATGATCTATTATTCATTTTGTTTTCTGTTCTGATGTTTATTTTACAAGAATTCTTTATTAATTCTGAGCTAAATCCATTTTTCTTTCTTTTAAGAGTCGCAGTCTGTCTTTCACTCCCCACTGAAGAGATCTTTAATAAAGCGGATTCTCATGCGTTATTAAGAAATGACATTATAATGTGTATTTGAAATCTTTATTGACAAAGGGAGGGGAAAACACATATAAACAGGGAAAAGGTTCACTCCTGCTCCTTGTCCTCTCCGTGAGTGATGACGTAGCACAGGTTTTTGTAGTCCAGGTTTCCAGCAACGTCCAGCGGGAAGTTTGTGAACATCTGATTTACCTGAAAGTGTCAGAAACCAAGGAGAGAAATAATGAGCCCAACGTTCTGCTTACGTCAGAATTATTCAGCTACAAAATAAAATAAAAATGACTAAGAGATGCGAGAGGGTGTGCCTCAGATGGATCAGATAGATCAGATGGATCAGATAGATCAGATAGATCAGATGGATCAGATGGATCAGATAGATCAGATAGATCAGATGGATCAGATAGATCAGATGGATCAGATGGATCAGATAGATCAGATAGATCAGATGGATCAGATGGATCAGATAGATCAGACAGATTTTAGATTTTAGATGAGAAGAGAGTCTCACCTCTGCCTCTGTGAATTTGTCCGCCTGGGACATGAGATGGTACTTGATCCTGAAATGTGAAAATAAACAGATTTCAGATGTTTGACGTGTAACTGAACAAAACTTTTGCAATTGAAAACAGAAACAATGTGATGAACACAAGCAAAATAATTAAAAACATTTTTTAATGAAATACTACAGAATGCCAGTAGTGAAATAAGTCAATCCGAACTTTAAATAAAATCAAACCGGTTATTTTTCCTGAGAATGTGTTCATACAGTGTGTGTGATGGTGAAACGGTTCTGAGAAACAGATTTATATGATGAAGTGATGAATGGTGTTGGATCTTGTCATTAGAGGGAGCAGTGAATAAACTATACTGTGAGTGTGATTTATTTCCTCAGATTCAGATCTTTTCATCACTCACTCTTCTCCTTTAATGATGCCCGTTCCTTCAGGGTCAAATATCTTGAAGGCGGCCAGAATGTTCTCCTCTGGATCCGTTCCTGGAAAAGCAGAAAAGGAAAACGGATGATGAGAGTGTGTGTGTGTGTGTGTGTGTGTGTGTGTGTGTGTGTGTGGATCTGTTTAAACTGAACTTTAGTGTAAATGGAGAGATGCGTGTTCGCTCTCACCCTTGAGTTTCTCTCCGAACATGCTGAGGAAGATGGTGAAGTTTATGGGACCTGAAGCTTCCTTCAGCATCTCATCCAACTCATCATTACCCACGTTCAGACGTCCTGTAACACGCACACACACACACACACACACACACACACACACACACACACACACACACACACACACACACACACACACACAGGGCACATGGATACTTTAGAATAGTCTCTCTCTCTCTCTCTCTCTCTCTCTCTCTCTCTCTCTCTCCCTCTATCTCTCTCTCTCTCTCTCTCTCTCTCTCTCACCCAGGGCAGCGAATGTGTCTCTCAGGTCGTTCTTGTCAATGAATCCGTCTCTGTTCTGGTCCATGATGGTGAAAGCCTGTAAAAAGTAATTAAAGAATGTGATGTGAGGACATTCAGTATTAAAATCTCAATGATATAAAATAGAAAACTTTATGAAATATTTTTCCCCTTATTATTATTATTATTATTATTATTATTATTCCTCACCTCCTTAAACTCTTGGATCTGAGACTGCTCGAACATGCTGAACACATTGGAGCTCACAGCTTCCTTCTTCTTTGCCTTTTTGGGAGCCTGAGATTTAAACATCAGATAAAGTTATTGTTATAAACAGTACGTTGTGTCCTTTAGGGCTTTAACCCCTGAGTGACTGTAACAGTGCACACCGCTCTTCATTTACACTCTGTATTAATTAACCATTAAAACACTTGCTGATGTGCTGCTGTGGTGTGACTCAGACCGACAGGAAGCCGAGTTACTGTTATCACTCTGACGCTGATTACTTTCCTCTACCAGCACGTCCCCAAGTGTTTTATTCCCCTTACACCACAGCGGCTTACCACAATTACGATGTTTTTACTCATTAAAGAACACTTTTTATCCAAGTATATTTACAATTAATTTTTGTGAAATGAGTTGGTTCCTGTTGTCACTTACATTATAGCAGCTATAAACAATCGTTAATAAGACAAAAGCAAAAATGCAGCTTGTTACACGTGTTACCGAGAAACCGCAAAGAAGCGTTAACTCCTCTGTCATGAAGATTTCGCAAAACCTGTGACGGTTTCAAAGCGCTGACACTGGACACTCCTTCCATCAATGTTACATAAACATCTCCTTATTCAAGAAAGCTTCATCAGATCAATGACTTTTTAATCCGTTTGCGTGGAGCATCCGCCGTACACGTCCCTGTGAATGAGCTGTTGC
>CM074961.1:397494-415323 GCA_037577455.1 Pangasius macronema
TATCTATCTATCTATCTGTAGAGGAGAGTAAAGGAGGCCTACCATTGTGTGGAGCTTCTTGTTCTCTTCCTGTTTGAAGGACGGATGAGGAGACACAGGAGAAACGTTTTTTTATGCTTTATATACTCCAGTGCCTTCGGACATTTGTTCTAAGTTTAGATAAAAGAGGAGGAACAACAGAGGCATTGTTTCCTTATAGAGAATGAACGCTGACCCCCCCACCACACCACAAATACCCCCACATACCCCCTGCCCCAAACCACGGACCCCTGCTATTGTAAAGGACAGATGCTTGGTGTGAAGTCCTGCTATCTTAAGAACAGTGTGTGTGTGTGTGTGTGTGTGTGTGTTGTTCTAAGAACACATGTCATTGTCCAAACAAGCTGTGTGTGTGTGTGTGTGTGTGTGTGTGTGTGTGTGTGTATTATTAGTATAAAGAGATTTAACATAATTTGTCTCATCGTTATCTTCTGCAGTGGAAATGTATTAACCCTTTATGTTCTTCTCAGGTCAAAATTATTAATTTTTTACATGTTTTTATATCATGATATAAACAATAAAGGTCATGTGTGTGTGTGTGTGTGTGTGTGTGTGTGTGTGTGTGTGTGTCCACATGTCATTATCCAAACACATCACTGTACTAATTGGTAAAGCATTGTGTGTATACTGAAGAGCTGAAGCTAAATATATTTAATAAAATATCTGGAGTAAATGTGTGAGATTTGGAATTAAACTAATTTTTGCTCATTTTTTAAATTTAATATCTACAATCAATGCAGAAGCACTGCAGACTCATTACTCATTACACATGAGACTCTGGATCGGAGAATTCTCAGAAATGTTCCTGAGTTCCACATGAACGCTGGTGGAGTTTCAGTCGGATCACGTTCACACTTCACTCAGTAATAATAAGGCGAGTTAATCTACATTTCCCACCATGTCACTGTGAGTCCATCTATTATAATCTGGTCCTGATCTCAGTTATAATCTGGTGACCTTTTAGTTAGATTAGAAAGTTCACTCTGGATAAACTACAGATTATGAGTTAGATTAGAGCACTGGACTCTTTCTGGAAAAATGACCCTGAAGTGCACTTTAAACGGCTTGACCTTTCAACCTCTACAGAGGAACAGGAATAGAGTTTTTAGTGTGAAGAGCTTAGCATCAGTCACTTCAGGCTCTGAATGGAACACACTGGTTTTTTAAACATAATCTTTGCAGGGGAATAGCTTGCGAAGGTTTTGTTGGAAGTGGAAGTGACTTTGTGGCCAAGTGTGGTGACCCATACTCGGAATTTGTGCTCTGCATCTAACCCATCCAAGTGCACACACACACCCGTGAACACACACCCAGAGCAGTGGGCAGCCATTTTAGCTGCAGCGCCCGGGGAGCAGTTGGGGGTTTGGTGCCTTGCTCAAGGGTCTCACCACATGAAAGTCATTTCATCCATGAAATGACTGACGTTTTACAGTAGTAAATTCATAAAAAGTTTCATAGCACCTTAAAGTGATTGGTGTGTGTACCTCTGTGGAACCTGTTAAGGGTTTAGAGGGGTTAAGAAGCTAGAACTGCTAGAGTAAACCTGAAGAACACCTGAGGAACCCATGAGAAATTTATGAAGTGGTTTTGTAACATGTTTTAATGTTTAAGTTTCACACAAAATTGACATCAATACTGATGAGAAGGTGCGATTATTTAGGCGTGTTTGATGTGAATGAAGTTGTAATCAATGTTCATCCCAGCCCCGCCCCTCAACAAGGCCCCGCCCCTCCATATGGCCCCGCCCCTTAACATGGCCCTGTCCCCACACAGTAATCTCAGCTGTTTAGAACTTGTTAATCATGATTTTATAATGAATGTAAAACAAAAAAACTTGTTCTCTTTAGTTTTCCCTAATTCCCCCGTTTCCTCCTTATTCTCTTGTTTATTTATTTCCCTCTAGATCCCTTGTTTTTGACCCTTGTTCCCTCGTTTTTATGACCCCTAGATCCCTCCTGTCCCTCTGAAGGTATCTGATGGATCAGTGTTGGCACGTGTGAGAGCAGTTGGAGGAAGACTTGTCATTCCTGACATTTGTGTCATCACTGAAATGAACAGCCAGACCTTGAATCCTTCCACCTGCTGTTCACACACCCAACATGGAAACTACCACACACACACACACACACACACACACACACACCCATACACACACAGAGCAGAGAACCCCTGTGCGTAAAAGAACATGTTTAAATAAAGAAACCACACAATAGGCGGCTCAGTCGGTGTGAAGGAGCCTCCTGTCTGTTTCAGTGTTCTACGTTAGTGTTCAGAAATAACTTCTTTCCACTTGAATGCTAATAATAGCTTTAATTTTGTAACGTCTTCTATTCAAACTGTACTCAAAGTGTTTTACAGTGATTTATCATGACAAACAAATCATTTATTATACAGAAATAATATAGGAATAATTACAAATGATAATTATAGATATAATAAAATGTTTTGCTTATATTATTTGCTAATAAGAAAGAATTAAGTAGACTCTAGTCTGCACTTCATTACAAATTCACAGCGTTATTGAACTCAATAACAGTAAATGATACTCAGAGAAACATCTACATTCATTAGATAATATTATATAAATGATGAAAATAAATTATTATTATTATTATTTTGGATATATTATCACCCTGCACTATGCTCGTTGGCCTGTAGATGGCGCAGTTCACTCCAAAGCTCAACCCTTTAAACACGTAATTAATACTAACAGGTGTGCAGGTGTAAGTTTGAACCGTCTTAGATATTAATATACTCAACATTATAAAACAGTTTAATTCGTGTGTGTGTGTGTGTGTGTGTGTGTGTGTGTGTGTGTGTGTGTGTGAGTCAGAGGTAAAGCTGTAACTTTAAGGAGTTTAAGCTTCTTTGCTGTTTCTCGGTAACGTGCGTAACAGGCTGCGTTTTTTTGTCTTATTAACTTGAAGAGAGAGAATAAAGAGCGGCTGGTGAGGGAACGAGTGTTTATAGCTGCTATAATGTAAGCAACAAGAGGAACTAACTCGCTTCATGGACACTCCACAATGTTAAATGTAACTATAAACGGATTAAAAGTATGATGTGTTGTTCTTTAATAAATAAGAAATTGTCAGTGTTGGCAAATTGCTGTGGTGTAAGAGGGAAACAACAATACTTGGGGACGTGTTGTTATAGGAAAATAATCAATGATCAATATAAGTTTTTCAACTAATGTTCATCACTCAGCATTGTATGTGTATGTGTGTGTGTGTTTGTGGGTGGGTGAGTGAATATGTGTGAGTGAGTGTGTGTGTGGGTGAGTGTAAGTGTGTGGGTGGGTGGGTAGGTGGGTGAGTGTGTTAGTGAGTGTGATTGTGTGTGTGTGTGTGTTTGTGTGTGGGGGGGGGTGAGTGTGTGTGTGTGTGTGTGTGTGTGTGTGTGTTCAAGAATGGACAGCATGGCGCCATTTTTGATCGAATTTGAAAGTCACCATTTTGATTCAGTTTAAGCAGCAGGTGAAAATTGGAGCATGCGCAGTAGGTACCGCCGCTGACCCGCCCATATTGGTCGTGGACGCGCCCCTTTTTCATGCCGGAAAAGTTTAAGATGGCGCTCAGAGTGGAGAGTGAGGCATTATTATTATTATTATTATTATTATTGTTAAATTGTACTTGTATAACTTGTGTAAGTATATTAACTATACTGTTATCAGGAAAAGAGTTTAAAGCGGTGAGTCATAACTGATCCATCATCTTATTCACAATAATGTAAATAATTAGCTAATGCTAATATTTCATCTTCCCTTCAAGGTGTTCAAACTAGCTACTTAACAAGCTAATTTACACACACACACACACACACACACACACACACACACACACACACACACACACACACACACACACACACAGGTGTGTGTCTCATTCTCACACTTAGCCTCATTCTTTTCCTGCTNACACACACACACACACACACACACACACACACACACACACACACACACACACACACACACACACACACACAGGGTTTGTTAGTGCCCTGTAATTAACCTGCATGGTGTAGGTGTGTGTTTTGTGATTGGACCGCTAGGTGGCGCTCCTCCCTCATTCCAACAACTTAAACCCTCGCAATTACTGATGCTTTCTCATTCTTAATTATCCAAAAGCATCTAATATTTGAATAAATAAGAGATAAGATGTGAAGACACTCTACAGGTGTAATCAGGTAAACATTTATTGAGAAATTATTTATTATAAGGAATGTGTCGCTCGCGCTTCCTGCTCTCCTGCTCCGCTCCGTGTTTTTGCGCGCGCTCCTTCCCACTTTTTACCTCGAATCACTCCATCTCTCTCTCTCTCTCTCTCTCTCTCTCTCTCTCTCTCTCTCTCTCTCTCTCTCATTGGGTTCATTATGAGGGAAGATGGCGGCGGCGGCGCGCGCTGGATCGATGTGTCAGCGGTGGAAGCGCTTTGATCTTCAGCAGCTGCAGGTGAGCGCGCGCGACTTTCACTCCACTCTTTGTTTATTTGTTTGTTTGTTTGTTTTCTTATTAATATTGTTGTTTTAAGAGGAACCACACGGTACGCTTCTGTGTGTGTGTGTGTGTGTGTGTGTGTGTGTGTGTGTGTGTGTGTTAACTTTATAAATGAGGTGGTTGAACTTCACACACTCATACACACACATACTCACACACACATACTCACACACACACATTCTCACACACACTTCTACACACACACACACACACACACACACACACACACACACACACACACACAGACGATGAAGGTGAATTTGGAGCTGTTCTTAGAAACCTCCTAAAGACGTCACTGTTTAAACTGTGAGTGAACTTCAGCATTTTAAAAATATTTTATTACATTTCTTTGTTGATATTTGAATATTAAATTGTTTACTTGTTTACTGTTTATGTAGTTTATGCAGATTTATTGATATAACATTGTTAACATTGGATGTGAGAAAGGCTTATTCTTCTTCTTATTATGATGATGATGATGATCCAGGTTTATTGCATTATTGTTTTTCATATTAAAGTATCACTATTTTTAAAAAAAATATATTTTATTTAGGCTGTGTGTGTGTGTGTGTGTGTGTGTGTAGTTTATTAACGCATTGTAGCTGTTGTTATAGATGAATAATTAATTCTACAGTAAAGTTGGTGTTAGTTATTGAATGTTAAGATGTTGATAATTTTCTGAAACACTGCTTCCAGCCGACGCTGCACTTTTACACCACGCCTGAGTAAATAATAAATAATAAATAAATAAACCGTTTCTTGTCACTAAGCTGATGTTTAACTCAGGAATTTGTAAAAGTTCACGGAGCTGCGCTGAGCTCAGATCTGATCCAGGTGTTTAGCGTTAGTGAAATAGTTTTTTGGTTATATTATCATATTAAAAGGTACGAGACGCCCTGATGTTAGCTTGTGTGTGTGAGGATTAGCATTAATATGAGGATCATTCAGTAATTTAGCTAGCACCTTTTATCTACAAATATAACCTAGTCATGTTAGCATGCTAATTTAGGGTTTTATTTTCTATTAGTGGTTTTAATTAGTGCTGATAAACCTCGATATATAACACACACACACACACACACACACACACACACACACACGTGAGGACCTAAAGTAAAGAGATGTAGACAGATAGATACCGAATACTAGTCATAGTTAAAGAACCTTAAAGACAAAACAAGAAGAACTGGATAAGTGCATGTTCCAGACTCCAAACTTTGGTGCTTGATGCTCTCTTTAAAGTTTCTTTACGAGTTCTTTGGATAATTAAGGGTTCTTCACTTCTTTCTCGGATCCGCGTGGTTTGGCAGGTATCGGCCCGATCGGTTCCATCTTTACAAACACCAACAGTTCCCAATATACACTCCTGCTCCAAAATAAAAAACATTAGCCAAGCCCAAAATATTAATCTTTCAGTGATCTTAACAACAAATCACTGGTGAGGAAATGAGCAGGAATGAAGCAGGTAGATAAAGGAGCTCAGTTTGGGAGCTTTTCCCTTTGACTTCTTTAAATGTTTAAGTCTTGTGGCTCTTGATGAGCTGCATCAGGTGCAGAAGATAACCAAATAATCACTCATCTTTTAAGAAAAAACACCTCAGAAGATATTTTTGGAAAAGTTTGTACACCCAGACACGTGTTAGTCTGAATTTTACATCAAACATTTTAATCATTATCTTGATTTTGCGTACAAGAAGACTATAGACGTGAATTTCACTGCAGCGAATGAGGCACAGGAGCTCTCAGGAGCACATCTGCTTCATTCCTGCTCATCTCCTCACCAATCATCTGTTCTTAAGACCATTAAAAGCTTCATATTTCCTTCATATTTTGGGATTGGCCTGTGTATTTGTGTAAACAACCCCAAATGGACGTTATATATTTTCTTCAACCTTAAGCACTCTACATTTTTATTTAATTCCAGATGTATAATACAGGACTACTGTAGCATGTGAACAGTTTATGATGTCAGTAACAGTGGTAACGAGAGTGAAATTATTCACACACACGCTGAGTATCTTATGTAAATCTGTAAGGTTTAAAAGCGACGTACACTAGATGACACATCAGAGCCGAATCATTCCCGTGTATCACTGACGAGCTCTGTGTCTCTCTAAAGACTTTACGCTGTCGTCGTGATTGTCGTCATGAGCTTCGTCTCCAGTCTAAAGCTCTAAAGCTCATGTTCAGAAGAATTTACTAGAAATCTAGAAACTCCAGAAGGCTGGTGCACAGAACAGAGCTTTCATGAGAGGATTTTAAAATTGGGACTCGAAGCGTGAGGAGCCCCGGTTAGTGTTAGTGCTCAGTAACGCTCCAGAGTAGTGCAGAAGTGTGAGATTTGTCTATTTTTATTGCTGAACTTCACTAATGCAGCGAGTCAGGAGAGTGAAAACGACAAGAATAACACGTATACATGCACACAAAATCCATCTTCTGTATTTCTGAACGTCTGACCTAGAACCATCAGAGAGAGAACGCACTTTAGGTTGTCTAGGAGTGTGTGATGTCACAGAGTTTGTGTTGTAACGTGTGCTTGTGTAACGCTAAACCAGAACAAAGCGTCCTCCGATCCCTTCGTTGTTCATCAGTTGCTCCCTCCAGTGAGGGACCCTTCGGTTCAGGCGTCCGTGTTTCCATCTCGCTGTAATTACGTGGGATTAGAGGAGTCTAGAGTGCGCTTTATGAGACCACCCACATCGCCCCCTCTTCTCCTGCGGTCAGAGCGTCACAGAGGCGTGTGCTGCGATGAAGTGAGCGTTATTTTAATGCCGTGTTTCATTTCACTCGCTCTCACGGTGGTCTGTGTGATGTTATTTCATTTACTGCAGCTTGGTGTGTGTGTGTATGTGTGTGTGTGTGTGTGAGAGAGAGAGAGAGAGAGAGAGATTTGGGGCATGCCCAGAGTGGACTGATGACTATGTTTTTCTTTGTTTATTTCACCTCCATAACATTTATGATTGTGTGTGTGTGTGTGTGTGTGTGCGTGTGTACGTGTGTGCGTGTACGTGTGTACGTATGTACACCACGAGCAGAGATTAGAGTGTGACGCAAGTGCTGCTGTCCTTCATCTAGATATAAAGTCGCTCTTCTTGTTCGGACCTGAAGTTTGACTCCTTTATTTTTAAGAAAACAAACACGAGCACACACACACACACACACACACACACACACACACACACACACACACACACACACAGTAATCGCTGATATGATAAAGCCTGACATTTCTGGTGGGCAGCAGAAAAAGGTGTGTTTCAGTAGGATGTGTGCTGTACCTGGGGAGCCTACACCTGATTAGGACATGGGGGAGTGAGGATATATATAAGTGTGTTTAATAATAATAATCATAATTATTATAATAATATAATGTGTGCTAAGTATTGAAGTATATCATATAACTGATCATTAACACACACCTGGGAATGAAATTTGCGGAGTTCTCTGTGTGTGTGTGTGTGTGTGTGTGTGGTTTGCTTGGATCTCATGGATCACAGTTTAGGGATAATGCAGATTGCAGCTGCATAATTAACTGTCCATTTCAAGTTAATTTTTGCAGCTGGAGGAGGGGACGTGTGGAATTACCCGTCTCTTTCTCACTGGTTTCTGTGTGTGTGTGTGTGTNTGTGTGTGTGTCTGTGTCTGTGTGTCTGTAAGTGAGTGATTTCTGAATAAACTTTCCTCAGCATGTTCTCAGTCTGACACGTGTGTGTTAACACTGTGGCGTGTCGTTACCCTGTCAGACAGACAGAAATCCCACAGCACCGATTTATTCTCACACATCTGGAAACACTCAGAGAGAGAGAGAGAGATTCAGACAGAGAAGAAGAGAAACAGATTCAGACAGAAAAAGAATGGGGAGAGAGAGACGGATAGAGACAGATTCAGACAGAAAGAGAAAGAGAGAGAGACAGGGAGAGAAAGGGAGAGACAAAGAGAGAGAGAGAGAGGGAGAGACAGAGAGAGAAGAAAAGAGAGAGAGGGGGGAGAGACAGAGAGAGAGACAGCAAGAGAGAGGGGGAGAGAGAGACAGAGAGAGGGGGAGAGAGAGAAGAAGAGGGGGGGGGGAGACAGAGGGAGAGAGACAGCAAAAGAGAGGGAGAGACATACAGTCTTATAGCTTCACGTCTCTCAGTTTTTCCGTAACTCAGCAACAGTCATTCACACACTTGGTTACCATGACGACATCAATAGCGTCAGATATCAGACGACACTCAGAACTTTACTGTATTAAGAACAGAAAAGTGTAATTAGGACATTTCTCTGTGTATTCCTTCATGATGTGTGTATTACGGAGCGTGCTAACCTTTACCGCTAACTGTTAATTAGTTGATGAGCTAGTGGACTACTGGCTCCGTCCCAAACCGCATGTTCTGTTGAGTGAGTCTCACTCCAGAGTGTGTGTGTGTGTGTGTGTGTGTGTGTGTGTGAGAAAGAGAGAGAGAGAGTTTGTGAAACTCTGGCTGAACTTTTCACTTTTGTCTGAAACAGGGATTATTAGAGACATGACAATGTCCAGGTGCTGTGTGTGTGTGTTTGTGTGTGTGTGTGTGTGTGTGTGTGTATACATGTGGTTTGTACTTTATAACACACTCCTACCTCTTTGCTCACTTTGTAGACGTTCAGTTAGAGACTAAAGTTTGTGTTTTGTCCATGTACAGTGTGTTAATTGTCTTCTGTTGATTTGTTATCTGATTGTGTTCACCTGTTTTGTGTTAGTTCTTGTTTTTTTTTCATTCATGCCGTCATCTTTGAGAAGCCTTATCTTCTTATCATCTCATCATCTTATCTTTATGTCTGTATATCTGAGAGTTTTGTTTTCGGGTCATGTTTCCACAAGTGCCTTGTTCTGTAATTTTCTGTTCCCTGATTTCGAATCTGATTAAATAAAACACACGGTGAGCTGTAGGAATTACAGCACTGTTTATATGTGGCTCCTCCTCTTTTTAAGGGACTAAATGTCCAGGTATGTTTTATTCCCTCTTTATTTCACCTACAGGTAAGCATATGAAAGGTCTAGAGTTGATTAAAGTGTTAGATTTTGAACCTGTTGCTGTTACATTTCAATATAAAGTCCAAAGACTATCAACTATCGAGAACACCCAAAGGCCCAGAAGACCACGGAAAACAGCTGTGGTGGATGACAGAAGAATTCTTTGCCTGGTGAAGAAAAACCCTTTCACAACAGTTGGCCAGATGAACATCCTCCAGGAGCTCGGGGTATCTATGTCAAAGTCAACAATCAAGAGAAGACTTCACCNCATAAAGTTCTGGACAGATGAGATGAAGATGAACTTGTAGCAGAATGATGGGAAGAGAAGAGCATGGAGAAGGAAGGAGCTGATCATGATCTGAAGCGTGCCACCTCATCTCCGGGCGTGGGCGTGGCCGTGGGAGTGGACGTGGACGTGGGCGTGGACGTGGGCGGCTGCCAGTGGCGCTGGGTCTCTGTATTTATTGATGATGTGACGGCTGAGAAGAGCAGCAGGAATGATTTCGGAAGTGTATGAAGATATCTGCTCACATTCTGACACATGCTTCAACACTCACTGGACGGAGCTTCACACTGCAGATGGACTACGACCTGAAGCTCACACAGCCACTTTCTTTAACACAGAGATGTGGAATGTTCTGCATCGGCCGCGTCAAGCAGCTGAGCTGCATTTCACTCGCTGAAGGCAAACCTGAAGACAATTATTTAATATCACTGGTATTAATATTCATATTACTGGTATTAATATTCATATTACTGTATTAATATTCATATTACTGGTATTATCATCATTTATATCACTATTATTACTGTTCATAGTACTGTTATCATTCATATTACTGTTATTACTATTCACATTAATGTTATTATTATTTATATTACTGTCATTAATATTCATATTACACATATTACAGGTATCATTCATGTTGGTTATTATTTATATTAAACTGTTATTATTTATAGATTATTGTTATTTTTTGTTGTAATTGATGCAGGAACAGAGTGAGTGTATGAGATCAGTGAGTGAGTGAGTGTGTGTGTGAGTGTGTGTGTGTGTGTGTGTGTGTGTGTGTGTGTGTGTGTGTGAGTGAGACATTTCACATATTTCCTCTCAGCAGTTGCAGTCGTGTTTTGCTGACTCTGCGTTTCTCTCTTCCTCCACTCTGTGTGTGTGTGTGTGTGTGTGTGTGTGTGTGTTTATATTTGGCTTCTTGCAGTGTTTAAGCAATCCTTCATCCCTTAAATGAAACATTTTGGGTGACACACAGTTCCATTAGCTCGTTAGCTACATTAGCATCCAGGGCTAAGCTACAGACGCTAGCTGAACACACTGAGCGTCTGCTCTAAGGAGACGATGGTGTTGAGAGATTTTCTGTGTTTGTGTCCTTCAGGCCATGTGTAAATACACCTTGTTTAATTATGTGTGGGAAGGTCCATGTCGGAGGGAAGTGTGTGTGTGTGTGTGTGTGCGTGTGTGTGTGCTTGCGTGTGTGTGTGTGTGCGTGTGTGTGTGCTTGCGTGTGTGTGTGTGACCTCCACCCTATCAAGGACTTTTTTTTTAGTTGAATTAGTTATCACAAGCCTCTTGAGTGAGTCTGATTTTTATTCCTTCTCCGGTTTTATTAATGGAATAAAATATCTAATGGAAACCTTCAGGAATCTTTTCCTAATGCACAAAAAATAATAGAAAAATAATTAAAAAAGAACTAAAAAAAAGAATATGAATATAAATAACTTTATTACTATTGTAGGAGAGTGCAGTTCTCCATCACACAGGTCCAGATATTAAATTTAACCTAGCGTGTGTGCGGTTTATCCTCAGCTCCGTGCCTCACTCCAACGTGTGTGTGTGTGTGTGTTACTTTCTGCATTAACGTGTTTTCAGCACCTCTGCCTCTGTAAGATCGATCTTTAAATAAGCTCGCAGGTCACATGGTAACGCAGGTCACATGGTAACGCAGGTCACATAGTAACGCAGGTCACACGGTAACGCAGGTCACACGGTAACGCAGATCACACGGTAATGCAGGTCACACGGTAACGCAGGTCACACGGTAACGCAGGTCACATAGTAACACAGGTCACATGGTAACGCAGGTCACATGGTAACACAGGTCACATGGTAACGCAGGTCACGGTAACGCAGATCACACGGTAACACAGGTCACACGGTAACACAGGTCACATGGTACGCCAACAAACCATACAGTGACCACCGTGTCTAAATGCATTTGTGCAGATGTATAGCGACGTAAATCTGACCGTTTCCTTTTCTGCAAATCGTTTCTAAATATTTCCACTGAAGTTCTTCACTGAAGTTAAACAACTCAGTCTGACTTTCTACTATACTTTTATTTTCACAAATCCGCATTAATAGTTTAAGATGTCTGGAGAAACACGCTCTTTGTATATTGGCATGAGTAAGTTTACTCCGGCGTGCGCGTGTGTTGTTTTATTTTTTACTCCAGTGTGTCATTAAGTTCTTTATCAGCATGTGTGATTAATAATGTCTGTGTATACATCAGACCCACTTTGTCTGAGATGTTAATCACACACACTTAGCAAAGATTTGGCTATGAATATGTGTGTGTGTGTGTGTGTGTGTGTGTGTGTGTGTGAGTGAGTGAGTCAACTTACCCTTGAATTTAACCTAGGAAAATCTCTGATCTGCATTCAGTATGTTATAAATTTATTATAAATCCGCTTGGTGACAGAAGCTCAAGCCTCCAGTTTAGCATCTTATCTGGGTCACGATCAGCAGGTGTAACCTGTGTGTATGTGTGTGTGTGTGTGTGTGTGTGTGTGTTCTACAGAAAGACTTGGACATCGCCGCCGGTGCTCTCGCCAGCACACAGCATGAGAACGAACAAACACGAAAAAAACTCAGTGACCAGAGCGACGAGCTCAAGAAACACACACCAGAGGTGAGCGAGAGAGACACAGAGAAAGAGGGGGAGCAAGAGAAAGAGGGAGACAGAAAGAGAGGGGGGGGAGACAGACAGAAAGAGAGAGAGAAAGAGGGAGCAAGAGAAAGGGGGAGCAAGAGAAAGAGGGGGAGCGAGAGAAAGAGGGAGACAGAAAGAGGGGGGAGAGAGACAGACAGAAAGAGAGAGAGATAAGGAGACAGAAAGAGGGGGAGAGAGACAGAGGTAGAGAGAGAGACAGAAAGAGAAATAGGGAGACAGAAAGAGAGGGGGGAGAGAGACAGAGGGAGAGAGAGAGAGACAGAGGGAGAGAGAGAGAGACAGAGGGAGAGAGAGAGAGAGAGACAGAGGGAGAGAGAGAGAGAGACAGAGGGAGAGAGAGAGAGAGAGAGACAGAAAGAGTAGCGAGCTAACGTTGACCGAATTAGCCAGTGAACGTTAGAACTCGTAGGCAAGTCTGCTAGCTGTGTAATAACTAGCTAATTCTTTGGTAAACTGTTAGCGGCAAGCTAGCTAATATATAACGTAACTAGTGAGCTAATCTAGAAATCTTTCACACATCATAGATGTCATGATGTGTTTTGAAATTTTTGATTTACGTGTTTAAAATCTTTTTCTCATTGCTGTAATTCCTTTCTTCTTTGTTGAGATAAAGTACGCTTAGAAATAAGCACTAGCGTTTCCTGTTAGCTTGCTACGTCCGCTCATTTCCAGTCCATATGGTCGCGGCGCTAGTTGCGTGTTTACTAACTGATCGTCCGTGTTTTACTGAAATGGAGCACACTGCAGTGCAGCTCTGAGTGTAAACGACTCGTATGTGATCTGACTCGCTGATTTACATTCGGTTCTTATCACCGTCTTACACGTGCGCACACACACACACACACACCAAGTGTTCAGTGTTTGCATCATCGAAGCGTCAGCCGTGACATCAGGCAGGAGGTGAAATCCCCGCAATTCCCCTCCGACCTGTTTATCTCTCACTGTGCTGTTCCTGCTCTCCTCCCCCTCCTCCTCTCTTCTGTGAATTCCTCATCCGAGTAAATAAATGGAAAAAAAACGTAGGGTTTTTGCGTCTGTGCCACAGCAGTAAATCAGCTTCCTGTTCCAGTTACAGCGCTCTGAATTTATGTCTGAGCTCAAGAAGCTGTTACTCCCGCGGTGTGAGCGCCGAGATCCATGAAAACATCGCGGGTGGAAACTTTACTGCTGACAGAGCAGCCTGGAACCTTACCTTAATGAGTGTGTGTGTACAGTGTGTGTACAGTGTGTGTGATGAGAGAGGGCGAGGTGTGCCCTTATTCCCCCCCACTAGAAACATTTTACATCAAAATAATTTCCTGTTTATCACAGACTGTAAGATCTGCTTTTGACTGTATTTTGTACTAAAAAAAAAAACGTGGGCGTGTCCTAATACGTAGGCGTTTCCCAGTTGTCTAACGTGATTGCCTGGAATTTACACCGAATTCACAAAGTTACACAGAATCCTGGAAAAGAGGGACACAGGAGTGTGTGAGCAGCACACAATCAGGATGATTATTCACCATTGGCACATATTTAGTGACATCACTGTATCGGGGAATTTGATTGGCTGTCGGAGAAAATCACCAGTCAGGGTGTGTGAATAAGTTTGTGTTAAATCGAGCCATTCAATCTGGTGCAGCGTCTGTCACACACTTCATTACAGGTTTAACATCCCAGACTTATCATTGTGGTGGGTTGTGTGTGTGTGTGTGTGTGTGTGTGTGTGTGTGTGTGTGTGTGTGTGTTGCAGGATTTACACGAACACATCACTCCACTGTTAAAGGGCTTCCAGTCTGAGGTAAGACACATTGCTCTTCTCCTCCTTTTTCTTCTTCTCCTCCTTCTTCATCTTCTGTGCTGAGTGTGAGATGTGTATCTTTTTTTTTTTTTTTTTTTTTACAGAACATACTTTATAAAAATCTTTCTCACTGAAACAAACAGAATGTCACAGAATTAATGCTGCATTCGACTATGGTTCATAACTTGTAATTCCCGACCTCCGAGTGGGGGGAAAAACCAAAGAAAACTCCGCCTCTGTTTGGAAATTCCTGCTTGGGAACTCAGGACAGTTTTTCAAACTCCATAAAATCAACATGGCCGCTGATACTCTGCAGTGAACACAGCAGCGCTTCATAGCTTTAAACGAGTCATGAACTGCACACACTCGCGTTAGCGTTCCACACAGATATATTCACTGATTAACACTGACGCTACAGTTCACTGCTCTGAGGAGGAAAACACACGTCACTCGGCACAGTGAGCTGCTTTATAACAAAATGCAAATGTGGAGGCGTCCGAGTTTTTCCCCACTTTGTTGCTCAAATACACACAGATCGAACGATGATGTAATTATGAGCTCCGACTTCCCGCTTCCGAGTGAAGTTCAATGCAGCATCAGTCCTCCGTGTTTGTTTTCCTCACTCACCTCCAAACTCACATCCTGATTGGTCCAGAGGTTCAAAAAATCTTGATGCCATTCAGCACTTTTCTAAAAGTTTTTGTAAACTGCACTATAAACAAAAAATGCTGCTTGTCATGGGATTATATAAAACACAAAACATGCGCTGGTGGTTGAAAAACAAAAAAAAGCGGCGAGTGTGAAAGCGGCGAGTGTGAAAGCGGCGAGTGTGAACGCGGCGAGTGTGAAAGCGGCGAGTCTCTGCGTGTCAGAACTTTACTATAACATGATTTGCAGTTTTTTTATTTATCCACATAAAAAGTATAAAACTCATAGCGTACTAAACGCAGTGTTTATTTTTCTTTTACTCTGTGTTTTTACAGACAGATTAAAAATACAAAGACGGAAATGACGGAAACTGTTGAATAAATGTTAAGAATAATTTTAGTCTGTAAATATATAAAGCATTTTTATCGTCCTGTGGTTTAGTTTTTGATCTTTTTTTTTTTCTTTACTTTTCTTTGAGAATCTGCAGACTGTACAGAATATTCAGGAAATAACCCCCAAATGTTTTTCTTTTCCTGTCAGCGCTGCTTTTTTTAGTCATATTAAAAACCTGGAGTGTGTGTGTGTGTGTGTGTGTATGTGTGTGTATGTGTGTGTGTGTGTGGGTGTGTGTGTGATGTCGTCCTCTTTCCCAGTAATGTATCAGTTCACACACGAGCTGCTGATTATTTACCGGGAATCTCTTAAATTTCTCCGGGCACAGTTGAATTCACACATAAAAGTGTAACTGTGTGTGTGTGTGTGTGTGTGTGTGTGTGTGTGAGAGAGAGTGAGAGCGAGAGAGTGAGAGAGGCAGAGAGAGAGAGAGAGAGAGAGAGAGAAAGGGGCTTTTGTCTACAGTTTCAGTCCTTCATCAACTAAGCAGCTATAAATACAGAGTGATTAAACTTCCTTCTGTGTGTGTGTGTGTGTGTGTGTGTGTGTGTGTGTGTGTGTGTGTGAGAGAGAGAGATAGAGTGTGTGTGTGTGTGAGAGAGAGAGTGTGTGAGAGATAGAGTGTATGTGAGAGAGATAGAGTGTGTGTGTGTGTGTGTGTGTGTATGTGAGAGAGAGACAGTGTGTGTGTGTGAGAGAGAAAGGGTGCGTGTGTGTGTGTGCGAGAGAGAGAGAGAGAGAGAGAGAGTGTGTGTGTGTGTGTGTGTGTGTGAGAAACGTTTTTTTCAAGACATCTTCACTAACACACACACACACACACAGTTTGGTCTCTGGAGACTTAGAAGGAAGCTGATAATATGGCATCATTTGTCTTACACACACATACACACACACACACACACACACATACAGAGAGAGAGAGAGAACAGGCCACAGGGCTTCTTGCCTTCTGAATACACTCATTTCCTGACAGGAAGAGAAAAACGTCTCTCAGTAATAAAAATATAACTTTAAAAACAATTGATCGAAAGAGAGAAAGAGAAAGAAAGACTCAGAGAAAGACTGAGAGAGAGAGAGACAGAAAGAGAGAGAGAAATAGATAGATATCGACAGTGAGCGTGAGACCCAAAAATAGAAAAACAGAGACAGACTGAGAGAATAAGAGAAAGAGATGCACACACACACACACACACACACACACACACACACACACACACACACAGAGAGAGAGAGAGAGAGAGAGAGAGAGAGAGAGAGACGTTTAGTCCCTCCAGCTGTCTGAGTCAGTCCAGATGTTTTTTGAACACAGAAACATCTGGAACTGTTTAATTCTCCCACAGGACTGTAAAGTGTGTAACAGCTTTTTATTAGACTTTTCTGCTCCCGTATGACACACTCACACTCACACTCACACACACACACACACACACACACACTACAGTACAGACAGAGCTCATGCTGTTACCAAAACAATCATCAGTCTCTACAATTACAAGAGAAGCAGAAAAAAAGAAAGAAATGAGACTTGTGCTGCGTCGCCTCACAGCGTTATTAGCAGTTAGCATGTGTTCTAATTAGCGGTGCTAGATTATTTTTTTTTATCATTTAACCTAGTTAATTATAGCACACCACTCATAAGCGAACTATTTTCTTTCTCAGAAGATATTGATTTAGATATTATTGAAGAAATGTATTCAAATAAACATCTCAGGATTTACATTTAGCTCACATTAGCTTGCTATTAACTAAGCTAGCTAGCGTTACTCTGAGAGGACAGGGTCCATTAGCTAGGCGTCAAGCTTAAAGCCCTCGGCTCTCGCCACACAGCGCTGTGTGAAATCCAGCATTCAGACAGAAATTGGCGGGTTCGCTTTGTTTACGCTGTCAGACGCGTCTAATCTGTGATGCTAACTAGAAGTGTGTGTTGCTCTCAGCCTGTTATTTTTGCTCCGCCGGGCGCCAGCTTCGTGTTTCATGTCTCGCGTCTTCATTACACCAGAGTCACTTAAACACCAGCTGTCATCTTCCAGCGTAAATACGTCACTCAGGGCCCAAACCCGATCGTTACGAGTCGAGGCGCTAATCCGGGAATGTTTTCACGGCTTTTCTTGCGCCCAGTGTTTTCTGGCGTGATTTAGCGAGACACTTTATGGCTTTCCGAAACCTCTAAGACGCATCAGAAGGAAAAATGTAGTTGTTACAGTCACAGGAGACATGACCAGTGTCCTCCTCTTCTTCTATCTATCTATCTATCTATCTATCTATGTATGCCTGGGAGCTAACACGCTAATCTGAGGTACTCAGATGTATTTTGCTAGCTATGAACCCTTTTCACGTGTCGCTCTGAAGAGATCAAAAAGCTCAATGGTCTTGAGTTTATTTTATCAGTGTGACTGTGTTCTAGCTAGCGATCGATGCTAAGTATAAATACAGTGTAATGGAAGTGGAAGTGACTTTTGTGGCCAAGTGTGGTGACCCATACTCGGAATTTGTGCTCTGCATTTAACCCATCCAA
>CM074961.1:432695-442806 GCA_037577455.1 Pangasius macronema
TGAGACACTGAGGATTTATTTAAAGCCAAGGATCAGCACATTAAACACTCACTCTGGGGCATTTAGTACTGTTTACTGCTCTTTATAGGATTTATTAATGTAGAAACATTTAATTTCAGTATTTCTGAAGGCGTCTTTGCTCTACAGCGTTTCTGTGCATGAGCCTGAGACTCTTACACACAGCTGTGTCGTTAACTTCGCATCAGTTTAGCATCATTTCTCATCAAACCTTTTCTTAAAGGTTCATTGTTTTAGCTTCATGTAGTTATTATTAGAATAAACAGAGATAATATTACAGGACTGATTTATAAAGCTTTATTCTGTACAGTGTCTTTCTCAGACCCAGTAAATTAACAAGACAAGAGAAATAAAAATACAGAAATAAAAGTACAGATGTCCATTTGCGCTGTTTGGCTGCTGAGAGGAAGAAGTGTAAAAACACACACTGTTTCATTTCCATCCACTGAAATGCTTCTGTACATTTACTATATTATAGTAACATCTTCCAGTATGTGAATTATGTCACGTGCATGAATTATTTCAATGATAATTATACACTGTCAAGTATTCAGGGATTAATTAGGATTCATTTGTATTATGATTCTGATGTAACACTCATATCACAAATGCCCGTAAGCTTTCACAGATCAATTGCAAATGATCTTTCTCCCTGCTAATTGATGCCAAAAATGTTTTTCCCCTCTTTCTTCTCTGCTTTCTTGAATTTTTTTTTGTTATTTAATTAAAAAATTTCTTTTTAAATTCTCATTTATTTTTTCCCCTCTTCCTTGTTTTGTTCCTTCAATCTCCCTTTCTTCAGAGCGGATTTAACATTGTAATTTTGTAAAATTGTAACTTGATGTAATCTGTAGTTTATCTATGATGCAGTATTGTGCAGAATCCAGAATAAACTCGTCCCTGTGTTTTTAATAAACGATTGAATTGTGTTGGATCAGAGACACATTAACACATCATCCCTTTGTTGATTTCATACTGAACAAAATGGCCGCCGCTACGGCTAGCATGACGCCGACGGCTACTTCTGACATGCGTCCCAGTTTGCTGTCCTGAAAGGTGTCTTCCTTCTGCCTCTTCATCTCCTGCAGACGAGCTCGGATGTGTTTCTGTCGCTGCAGCTGCTCGCCGTAGTGCTCGCGGTAGAAAGTGTCGAAATCGAAGACATTCTGCGATCGAGCGCCGGCTTCTGGAGAGCGACGATTTCTCGTAGCGTCGCTTGAAGATCCGCTCGTCGTCTCTCTCGTCGCAGTCGGTCTGCTCGAACCCCAGACGTCGGCCTCGCTGAGAATCCCGCTGTCGTATTTCTTGCGTAAAGTTTTATTCCCCAGCACGCTGTAGGCCTCGCTGATTTGTGAGAATCGTAACGTGGCCTGTTCACTGCCTGCGTTTTTATCGGGATGGTAGATGAAGGACTGTTTATAGTACGCAGTCTTGATCTGCGCCTGAGTGGCGCTCGAAGAAACCTGCAGAATGTCATAATAAGCGCTTTTCGATCTGTACAGTGGGATTTCCTCAGTGCTGGAGGTTCTATACGACCTCGATACGTTTATACACCTGCGAGATAAAACGCCATAACTGTGGATCGCTTGAGTCACGGCAGAAACTTCTATCCTTTTTTTACTGGAGGCCAGATGGAGGAAAAAATATGGAGTCATCGTCCACAGGCTACCTGTAATCATAAACACATTCATTAACGTAACCATCAGATGGGTTTCTAATTAACAATTTAAACTGTTAATACTTCTGCAGCTTTTCCTCAGGTTTCTGTTCTGCTTTATTCAATTTTATTTGTATAGCGCATTTAACAGTGGACATTGTCACATAGCAGCTTTACAGAAATTTACAATTTATAAATTTTTCCCTAATGAGTGAGCNCTACATGGACTCATAGTGCAGAGTAATAATATAATAAATACAGTAATAGTGTAAGCAGGAAATTCATCACAGTTTTCACATGAAGTCTGGTTACTGAAGTTATCAGCTGCTCACTGATATATAAATAATATTTAATGTAAAACTGCTTTTGGGAATTGCAGTCCCAGTTTTAATGACTAATGAGGAAAAAAGCCACAGACAGTTTCAGATTAAACTTTAGAGCATTTATCTAATTTTAGTTATCTAATTTTATAATATATAACCTTCCATAAAACATCAATATTAATCCGGTGATATGGAAAATGATAAATCTAGTGGTGAAAAGAAGAAAGTGTAAAATGTATTTTACTTTAATAGCAGCTATAATTCTATATTTCTGGAATAATGTAATTTGAATAAGGCTGTAGCTCAATGTTTCTGTGAGCTGCAGTGAACAGGAAGCTCAGTCAGTGCAGCTGTTCCTCTCCTCTGCCTTAAACAGCTCATTAACTCTCCATTCTGTTCCAAGGCAAACTGAATCACAGCACACGGAGGTGTGAGGAGCTTCCACTCCGCGCTGCAAGCACACACACAGCCTGAGACAAGGTGAGAAGGTGAGAATCCTACCGGCTCCTGAGCCGAGCCGCAGCCTGACCTCCGCCATCACGGCTGCGCCCCAAATCACCCCTGCGCCCTACATGCGCACTACCGAGGGCACTGAGTGCCGAGGAGAAGGACTCAGGCAGCCTATCTAGTGCACTCTGTATCCACCATGAACCTGGCTCAGGATTCAGCCCAGAAAAACTTGCTTTACTTCCGAGGACAAAAAAGCGACCAATCAAAACGGCACTTGGTGTGAAACTGTAACCAATCAGGTTCGAGGATGAATGCCTGCGTCACGGATTGGTTAGACAGCGGTGTTGTTTTGCTGTTTTTTACATTTAGAAGCAGAAGATGTAATGTTTTATTCATCAATTCAGATAAGAAGATCAGATAAGAAAAAATTATAATAATTAAATTTAATAAATATTCTAACAACAACAACAACAACAACAATAATAATAATAATAATAATAATAATAATAATAATAATAATAATAGATGTGATAAGGTCTAGCATCCTCATCATTAATTAATTTATTTATTTTTAATTTCTGCCCACTTTATTTCATGATAACTTGAATCTTTAGCCACGCTTTGGCACAAATCGGAAACTTTATGTGTAACTGTGTTTTTTTAACGGGAAGGGTTAAGGGGCGTGGCCTATGGGGGTGTGGGTGGAGGGGGCGTGGTCTGTTGTGTCTATTGAGGTCGCAGCTGAAGCGTGATGTGAGGAAGAAACTGCGTGTGTGTGTCTGTCTCTTTCTCTCTCTTTCTCTTTGTGGGTTTGTCTCTCCACGGTGACATTCCGGACTGAACCCCGCCACACACACACACACACACACATCCGGTTCTAGTCGGGTTCTTTAGTGTGCATGCAGCAGAATGGAGCAGGCGAGACGCCGAATGGAGACGCAGGACAGCTCTCCTTCAGCACCGCCAGCTCGGCTGGTTTGCTGCCTGCTGCCTCTTCATCATCATCAACACCAGCCTCATCATCATCATCATCCTCATCACGGCTGAGGAGGCTCACTCAGGAGGGCCGCGGAGTTCCTCCTCAGCCCACAGTCATGGTCGTGTTCTCGGCTGCGAGAGACAGCGAGCCAGCAGGAGATTCCGCCATGTCCAGGTCCGAGGAGGAGAAACGCAAAGCAGCCATTTCCACTCCGAACAGAAGCTTACCCAAATCCCTGCGCACCTTGAACGCACCCCAGGAGGTAGCCAGGCCTGCGTCATGGCTTATTTATTTACTTATTTACTTATTTATTACCACAGCACTACTGAGGTGGTGTAACATATTAGCCTAATGTGTATTGTTCTCCTTTACACAAGTGTCACGTTTATTTATTTATTTATTATAACTCTTAATTCATTTGCTGCGTGTCAGTGTTTTCAAAGCCCTGGACGTTGGCGTTCTCTTCCTGTTTTCGTGAATTTGAGGTCTGATTGGTGCTCCATGGCACGCGCAGGACAAGCGGCGCCTCTGATTGGCTGTTCCCACGCTGCCGTCACACTCCTGGGCTTTAACCCTGATTAATGAATCCTGTTTAGGAAAAAGTCCACTCTTAATAAAGATGTCTGTAAACAGCAAAGACACTGGGATGAACATACTGTAATGTACTTCAGTCTAATCTGCTCCTTTTAAAGCCACACATCACTCCTTAAAAGACTAATTATTATTTTTTTATACATCTGTGGGTGAAACCCAGTCTGTTTACTGTAGTACAGTTTCCTTAAACAATGCAAATAAGGCAGTGGATCATTACAATGCACACACTTTCACATCCAAGTATCATGTTACATGGGATCTGTGTCAGCTGCGAACTTCCCATAGAGACCTTTCACAGGTAAAAAGTCAGATATTTAAATAAATGCTGATGCCATGGCTTTAAAGCGTTTAACCCAGTGTGTGTCTCCTTAATCAGCAACTTGGCTTGTTTAGAAAAATTTTGAAAAAATAGATAATAAACATAACAGCAGTAATTAACAAAAATCCCAAGAAACAATTAATACTTCAGGAGTCATTACATCGTATAAGGGATGTGGACTACACAACGTTATATTTCAAGAAATAAGTTTTTCAACATTAGCTTGTTTTTTGTTTTTTTGTCTGATGAATTGTCTGATGAATCCAGGTTTCAGTGATGCTGATCTGAATATTAATATTAATAATTAATATGGATGAATCCGTCTGCTGTAGTTTCCCGAGGTGATTCCTCTGAACGTAGGAGGGACGTACTTCACCACACGTCTGTCCACGCTGCGCCGGTACGAGGACACCATGCTGGCCGCCATGTTCAGCGGGCGCCATCACATTCCCCGAGACGCTGAGGGACGATACTTCATCGACCGAGATGGAGCTTATTTTGGGTGAAATTATATGATTGTGTTACAGAGAGACCTCCTGCAATTCTGTGCTGGTTACTACTTATTTATTACACACACACACACACACACACACACACCACTGTGTGCGCTACTAGGGACTTCAGACTGCACATGGATATATATAGAAACATAACTGAATTATTCATAAAATAGAGAACAAAGAGTAAAACGCAGGATTGGTTTGATAACAAACCTGATTAACGTAGATCCTCCTTCTTGTTTGTCATTTGAAACACGTTGTTCTTCATCATCATAGTCTTCCTTCCACATCCCATAATAGTTATTTTTCTCTCTTACCTGTCTACCAGAGAAAAGGGAGCTCAGAACTGCAAGAGTCCTCTATTGCTCATATCTCCGCTGTGTGATGAGAGTATAAAGCAAGTGTCTTGGCAGACTAACACACACACACACACACACACACACACACACACACACACACACACACACATGTCCTTGAGAATTGGAGCTTCTTCTCATGCGAGCATAAAACCACATTTGAACAGATACAGTTCACATCATGGAAAAGCTATACGTTTATAAAAATCACCATAGTACATTAGTGCTGTCATTATGAACGTGTGTGTGTGTGTGTGTCTGTGTGTGTGTTTTTCCTGAGTACAGCGACATCCTGAACTTCCTGCGTGAGGGTGAGCTTCCTCAGAGGGACCGGGTTCGGGCCGTACACAGAGAGGCTCAGTATTACTCCATCGGGCCGCTGTTAGAGAGTCTGGAGGACAGACAGCCTCTGACCGGGGAGAAGGTCCGCCAGGCGTTCCTCGACCTCCTGCCTTACTATAAAGGTCTCTCTCTCTCTCTCTCTCTCTCTCTCTCTCTCTCTCTCTCTCTCTCTCTCTCACACACACACTCACACACACACANAAGAGCTGTGTGTAATGTCCTTAATTCATTCATATGAATAAAATTATTTAACACATTTTTACATGAAACTGATATGAGAAATTCCTGTAGTAAATACTGAGATAATAATAAAATCCTGCTACACACACACACACACACACACACACGCACACACACGCACACACAGACGTCATTTGATATTATAAGATGTATTTTATAGGAACACTTTATTCCTCGTAGCTCTTAGAAACAAGTCGAGAATCTCTCTGAAGTGCAGATTATAAGATTAAAACTTTATATCTGTTTTTTATGGGTTTTATTTTCATCATTTTCTGACAGCGTTCACTGAACTGAACAAAATAAAGATTATTGTTTTTTTATATTCAAAAATAAAATACAGATCCATGCATTTTTAGGGTGAAACATGTTTTTGGTGCTAAAGTAATGACACCCTAAAAGAGGAATAGTTTAAGAGCAAAAACCTTGAAATCAGATATTTTACTATTTTATATATATAAAACTGGATAGTTATATTATAATTCCTCGGTAATCTGTGTAATGTTTAGTCTTCTGATTTGGTGTGTGTATATTACTGGATAGATATTGATGTGATATGGACGTAGCTGTGAAATTTATTACTATATAAAACGACTAAAAGAGAAATAAAGAATAAAACATGGAGCTGCTCTGCACTTACTCTGACTTCAGCCTCGCTCGGAACATTAAATAAGAAGAGCTATAAAATACGGAACATGTTTCCATCGTGATCTCAGTCCTTCCACATCTTTGATTTGCGCTCTTCTGAATTTTTTTCTCCTCTTAAAGGTCTTGGTTGTGTTTGTCCCTCAGAGAATCTGGAGCGCATCGTGGAGATAGCGAAGCTGCGAGCCATGCAGAGGAAGGCTCGCTTCGCCAAGCTGAAGATCTGCGTGTATAAGGAGGAGATGCCGATCACGCCGTACGAGCGTCCACTCTTCAACTCGCTGCGCTTCGAGCGCTCCGAGAGCGAGGCCAAGCTGTTCGAGCACCACTGCGAGGTGGACGTGTCGTTCGGGCCATGGGAGGCCGTAGCCGACGTGTACGACCTGCTGCACTGCATCGTCAGCGACCTGGCCGAGCGCGGCATCACCGTCGACCAGCAGTGCATCGGAGTGTGTGACAAACACCTCATCAACCACTACTACTGCAAGCGGCCCATCTACGAGTTCAAGATCACCTGGTGGTGAAGGAACGGCTTCTGCTTCTGGTCAGAGAGTTTAGGACGGTGGTCCAGGTTCCGTTGGGAGATTGGAAGCGGGTCGTGTCTGTAGCACTAAACCTAAACTATTTACACATTTAAGCTCATGCAGTGGTGAAGAACAGGTACTGAAACAGGACCAGGTTCTTTCAGGAGCCTTCAGTTACTGTAGCAGGTCCAGGTTCCTCTAAGAGCTTGCATGAGGGCAGCAAACCTGACGCTGACGCTAATGCTAACGATGTCGCTAATCCATCTGCGCTTAAGATCATTTAGTGAACTACATTTATATTTTTAGGGCGAGAAGGTTACAGTTCTAACTTTCATCCAGATGCATTGAAGATCTTTTGCTGAATTGTGTGAGGAATTCATGCAAGAACGTTCAGGAAGTCTGTCTGTGAGCTTCAGATCACTCAACACTAAATACTTATACTCATCGAGCTTTAAGATCGCTTAATGATGAAGGGAGCTTGAGGTTCTTTTAGGAGAACATTCAGGATCAGGAACATTAAAGATCATATCATTAACCACTTCCACTAGTCCACTGCTAAGCTCGCTTGGCTGAAGGACGGATAGTAGTTGTTAGAACAGGCCCGGGTGTGTAAGGATCTCGCAGGAAGCTCTGTGTTTTCAGCATCGCTTGTTGTTGTTCTGGTTCTTGTTGGATTCTTCCTGAGCAGTGTTTGTCATGAGCAAGTGCTGGTTCTGTGGAAGCTGTTTGGATTGTAAGCGCTGGTGTCGTGTCCTCTGTGAGTGTTGTTCTGTCTCGCTGCAGTGTGTGTGTGTGTGTGTGTGTGTGTGTGTGTGTGTGTGTGTGTGTGTGACTCTCGACTCATCAACTGGAATCATGCTGCGTTCTTTGTGCTTTTCATCTCAACCTCTCGTCCAGATATTTGGACGAATGCAAGACCACATGTGGGCTGTTTCCTTATTTCAAGTCAAGTCAAGTCAAGAGGCTTTTATTGTCATTTCAACTATATATAGCTGATGCAGTACACAGTGAAATGAGACAACCTTCATTGTAGGTGTTTTGAAGAATTCAGTCTTTATGACGCAGTGATAAAAATAACTCCATCTTCAGATAAGCTGCAGAAGTTTATTAATAACGTGTAGTTTCTCTTACTCGATATGCAGCGGCTGATACTTTGTTCAGGTGTGCAAGGTGTAAAATGTTTCTGCTAAGTCNTGTGTGTGTGTGTGTGTGTGTGTGTGTGTGTGTGTGTGTGTGTTAAGCAACGCTGCACTGAACTGACTGTTAGTGTCTATTCTGTCACTGAGACACGTTCCTCTTCCCTCTGTAGCGTATCCCTCTGATATTTCAGGCTACAGGATCAGCTCAGCTGTAGCCGGATGATCTCGCTGTAACGTAATCCACGTTTTTTTGGTGTATTTTTTATTTCTGTGTGAGGGCTGTGAGGCTGGCGAAGCTGCATGAGCTCTCAGGATAAGTGGCAGTTTTGTTGTGTGTTTAACTCGATGCAGTTTTCCTCTGTAACTCTGCTGCTCTCCAGTGTAAATGAACCGAACCTCATGTTTGTACTGCTTCATTGTGCTGATAATAAACTCTGTATATTTTGCCATTTCTATGAAGAACATGTGAATCTGTTGTGGGAAAACCTGATAAATCCATATAGAAGAATGGGGGGGGGGGGTTTACTTTCGCAAGCTTCAGGACTGACTGTCATAAAACTAGCATATTTCTGGAGATTTGCAGTTTATCTCCAGTCTTTTTTTTTTTTTTTTTTTGACTGATTTTAGTGCTCTGAAGAAACACGCTGCGCTCAGCTCACACGAGGAGACTTCCCACATTCCGACTGGGAATTCCAGCATTCCAGCAGTTCATTTCATGTGGGAATTACGAGTCTGGGTAACAGCAACAGTTTCTCCGACCAAACTACTGAAAAACATGCCATGTGTCCGAAACAAAAAAAAGTGTTATTTATCAATTTCAGTTTGAATTTAAAGTTCTTTATTGGCATGAATGCATCAACATAGAAAAGAAAGAAGAATTAAAAAATAATAATAATTAAAAATAAAAATAAAAATAAAGTGACAAAAGTGACAAGGTGCCAGTCTAGGACAAATGTATAAAGGTTACAATAATTATGTACATATACACCATAAAATAAATTAGAAATAAATTAGGAATAGAGTCAGTATGATGTATGTTGAGTGTGTACAATTGTCCAATCTTTATCTTTATCTTTCATCTCATAATGAATTCCAGCTGATCAGTTTCCCCTGTTTAATAATCAGGTTTAATACATTTTATTAATATTTATATTCATGTTAAACACAACTATAAAATCTACAGTTACATGTTTTATCTAATAAGTAAAATGTCTGAGTGTGAACGCTTTCAGTTTAAAAATTAAATAAGTACTTTTGAAAAGAAAGGAAATTAATTCATTTCCTTAAATTTTATTTTATTTTATTTTATTTTTTTTATTAAGGATTTTCAAATAATACAAACAAACATACAAACCAACAGCACTGAAAATTAAATGAGTGCATACAGTGTACTTGAAAACATATCTCTCTACCTGCTTAAGTTAAAAAAATAAATAAATAAAATAAAATAAATAAATAAATAAATCTCTATTAAAGTAAATGTTCAGAGTTTTTGTAAAAAAGAATGAAGGGGTTGCCAGAGTCTCCAAAATTGATCCGACTTGTGATTGAGATCAAAGGTTAATTTCTCCAGAGGAAGAAAAGATGACAGCTGGGATATCCACATAGTGACAGTTGGGCCCTGGGGTGTGGACCACTTCAGCACAATACATTTTTTAGCCAGAAATGAAAGGGTTGTAAACAAAAGCTTAGAGTCTGAATCAAAGAGATCTTTAGGAATGTCATTCAACAAATACAGTGAAGGAGATGAACTAAAACGTTTTCCTGTTATCTCCTGAGTTACAGAATGAACCCCTTTCCAGAATGATTGGATGTGATCGCAGGGTTAGGGTTAGGGTTAGAATACATGAAAATATGTTCCCTTAAATGTCTTACATTTAAAACAAAGATTTGAGCAACCCGGGAACATTTTATGGAGACGGACAGGTGTAAAATAAATTCTATGAAAAAATTGAAGTTTTGTTCATGTAAAGAAATTGAAGTACATATTGGAAAAATGCTGTCACAAATTTTGGTCCAATTTGCAGA
>CM074961.1:445917-456545 GCA_037577455.1 Pangasius macronema
TGAAAACCAGGAAGTACATGATGAGATGGCTTATCTTTTCTCACAGATTCTGATTCATTGTGATTTTAAAATTAAAATAATCACAACATGTTTAAAGGTTTTCTGTTGATGTGAATATTTCTCCTTTCTGTGTAGACCTTTAATTTCTTTTTATTTTTTTAATAAAAGATACAAATACAGGATTCGATACAATACAATAAATAAGAGGATAAAATGAAGTTAGTGCATGAGGTTAAATAGATAAAGCAAATAAAGTAATAAATACGAGGTGAAGAATTAGGCAGAGTAATGACAGTGAAAAATGCGGAATATGCAAATTAGAACACGCCCCTAAAGTAAGTGTGTGTGTGTGTGTGTGTGTGTGTGTGTGTGTGTGTGTGTGTGTGTGTGTGTTTCCTTACCTTGTGCCCCGCCCCGTTCACGCATCACTTCCTCTTCTCATCACGTCGTTTGTTTAGATCTGATTTAATTAAAGTTTGAACGCGGAGGTGTGAAATGATGCAGAAACTCTTAATTTTTCCATCATCAGTGTTTCATCTCATCTGTCTCTCTGTTGGTGTTTTACTGATTATTCAGTTTGTTCATTATTGTTTTGTTTTAATGTCCATCATCACCACATCACCTGCACTCTCTCTCTCTCTCTCTCTCTCTCCATCCTCTGTATTCCCTCTCTCTCTCTCTCTCTCTCTCTCTCTCTCTCTCTCCATCCTCTATATCCCCCCCTCTCTCTCCATCCTCTATATCCCATTCTTTCTCTCTCTCCATCCTCTATATCCCCCCCCCCTCTCTCTCCATCCTCTATATCCCATTCTTTCTCTCTCTCCATCCTCTATATCCCCCCCCCTCTCTCTCCATCCTCTATATCCCATTCTTTCTCTCTCTCCATCCTCTATATCCCCCCCTCTCTCCCTCTCTCTCTCTCTTCTATATCCCCCTTCTCTCTGTCTCTCTCCCTCTCCATCCTCTATATCCCATCTCTCTCTCTCTCTCTCTCTCTCTCTCTCTCTCTCTCTCTCCCTCCATCCTCCGTATCCCATCGCACTCTCACTCTCTCTCTCTTTCCCCTTCGCTTCTGTTTACATTTCTCTCTATCTCTGCACCTCTTCTCTTCCTATGCTCCTTTCTCCTTATTTCTTTTCTCTCTTTTTTTTCCTTTCTCTTCAATCTCTTCTTCATTCTCGTTGCTACTCCTCCCTTTGCCCCGCCCCCTTTGCTCACTCTGGGCGTGTCCTGGTGTCCCTCAGAGAAAGAGAGGGATGAGGAGAGAGAGAAAGACAGAGAGAGGGAGAGAGAGAAAGGAGAGAAGGTGCAGGGCAGGAGGGAGAGTCACGGAGAGACGCTGCTGCGAGATCTGAAGGGTATTTTTACACACTCGTGGGAGATCGGCTCTCCGACTGAAGGTAACCGGAGAGGCCGTGGCCACGCCCCCTTCCCTTCAGACAACACTCCTGAGTGCTGTTCACTTAACACCACTTAACACCACTTATCACGACCCTCTCGCTTTCCCAGAACCACCGCACGCAGCGGGAACGTGATGTGAATTGAGTAGAGCTGAAGCTGTTGGTTTACAGTGGTTTTGGGAAACCGACAGGAAGTGCCGTGTCTCCTGACTTCCTGTGTGAAGTGTGTAAAACTGCTGGATTCAAAACTGTCCTCCTTCCTTAAAGGTAGATTGTGTGATGCACAGCAGCTAAAACTGTAGAGAAGCTGTAGATTCTCTAAAAACCATGATGCACAGTCTGAGGCCCAGCAGGACGCCGACGCAAGACACGCAGTCGATTAAAGCGCCGCCGAGATTTCTGGCGTTAACGATGAAAAATAAAACGAAATGGGGAGAGTAGATGTAGCTCGTGCTTTTTTCCGCTTTTAGCTGCTGACCATCAGCCTGTTTACTCTCAGTTTACTCTGTGTGTGTGTGTGTGTGTGTGTGTGTGTGTGTGTGTGTGTGTGTGTGTGTAATCATATAATAACACATGTAATGTGTCGCTGCGTTCGTTTGTGTGTCTTTGCGTCCCATCCTCATGTTTGTGATGGACAGCTCTGGTTTCCAGGCTCAGAGGTGGGTGTGTGAAGTAAATAGAATATTAAACAAATAAAGAATAATTTAACAATAATAATAATAAAATATAGAAGTAAATAAAGTTGGGGTGGGGGGGCGGGGGGTAGGTATGTAATATATGGCACGTGTGTTCTGTTTCTAATTTAGAATTATTCGCAGCAGCAGATTTTGTGATCGTGAATCTTTTTGTAGTAATTTTAGATTTCAGGATCAAATACACAGACATGTGGCCTTCTTCCAAGTGTATGTGTGTGTGTGTGTGTGTGTCCCAGAGAGCCATGAGGCGAAGTCCCACAGTCCGTCATTTGTGCGTCAGTCGAGTGTGGAGACGGATCAGGTGTCGAGGGAGTTTGTGGATTTCCTGAAGAGTCTGAAACCAGGACGAGAAATTCACAAACAGAGCCGAGTCTTCGTGGAGAGCATGGGCAATAAAAAGGTGTGTGTGTGTGTGTGTGTGTGTGTGTGGGTGTGTGGGTGTGTGGGTGGAACGTTAGCCACCAATGTTACCGTTTATCCTGGTGATTTCCTGGTGAACAGTCAGGTTGGCTGTACAGCAGAGGGAGGAATGTAAAGGCCAGGGGACTGCATGGAGCTGTAAAATGAAGATGATTGGATAATGGACCTGGAAGCTGCTTGTTAAAACCCGTGTATTGATGTTGCAGGACCTCGGCGCTGACGAGCTCTCCGAGTGTGTGCAGGATTTCTACCAGAACATGTCTGACCGTCTCCTCACTCACTTTAAAGGTAAACAGTTACACAGGAAGTGTGCGTGTGTGCGTGTGTGTGTGTGTGTGCGTGCGTGCGTGCGTGCGCGTGTTACTGATAGTATTAGCCTGTGACCTAGTGAACCAGGATCAGGCCTTATTTATTGATAGAGACTTCTGTAAGTCTGCCATAAACGCAAACGTACATGTTCTCCTTTTTTAGGTTCCTCTGAGAAGGTGGAGCGAGTGATGGACCAGGTGGAGAAGTACATCATGACCCGCCTCTATAAGAGCGTGTTCTGTCCTGAGACCACTGATGATGAGAAGAAAGATCTGACTACGCAGCATAGGATCCGGTGAGAGCAACGTCACGCACTTCTGCGTTTACATCACATGGCCATGATGACGATGATGGTGATGAAAGTGATGGTGATATTGATAATGATGATGGTGGTTGTGATGATAATGATGGTGGTGGTGGTGATGATGGTAGTGGTGATGTTGATGAAGGTGATGATGATGGTGATGGTGGTGGTGATGGTGATGAAGGTCATGGCGATGATGATGATGGTATTGTTGGTGGTGGTGATGATGGTATTGGTGATGAAGATGATGATGATGATGGTATTGTTGGTGGTGATGGTGATGAAGGTGATGGCGATGATGGTATTGATGGTGATGGCGGTGATGGTGATGAAGGTGATGGCAATGATGGTATTGATGGTGGTGGTGATGGCGATGATGGTATTGATGGTGATGGCGGTGATGGTGATGAAGGTGATGGCAATGATGGTATTGATGGTGATAATGATGGTATTGATGGTGGTGATGGTGATGAAGGTGATGGCAATGATGGTATTGATGGTGGTGATGGTGATGGTGATGAAGGTGATGGTGATGATGGTGTCATGATGATGATGGCGATGATGGTGACGAAGGTGATGGCGATGATGGTATTGATGGTGGTGATGGTGATGAAGGTGATGGTGATGATGATGATGATGTTTGGGTTTCAGGGCGTTACACTGGGTGACCATCCAGATGCTGTGTGTTCCTGTGGATGAAGAAATTCCAGAAGCAGCTGATAGTGTAGTGAAGGCCATTACAGGTTGTTGTTATTATTATTATTGTTATTATTATTATTATTATTATTATTAGTAGTAGTAGTAGTATTAGTAGTAGTAGTATTTCATTAATTAATATGTATTATATATTATATTCTTCAATGATTATAATAATTAAATAATAATTATATTTGTGTATATTTTGTTACAACAACATTAGTAGTAGTATTATGATTATTATTTTTAATTATTATTATTCCTGTTACAATAAATGAAATAAATACATTAGATAAATATATATTTTATAAAGCACATAACACAAATTACTATAAAAAATGATAATAAAATGATAATAAAATGACTGTATGCCAGGGGAAAGAAAATTATTTATTAAAAGTGTTATTAATATTCTTTTGGGAAAAATTTGGGAATTTTTCTCCGTTTATTCTAGACAGAATGTTCTAATGTAATAATTATCTGTGCTGTAGATGTAATCGAGATGGACTCTAAGCGTGTGCCGAGAGACAAGCTGGCCTGCATCACCAGCTGCAGCAAACACATCTTCAACGCCATCAAGGTGACGAAGAAGGAGCCGGCGTCGGCCGACGATTTCCTGCCCACGCTCATTTACATCGTGCTGAAGGCCAACCCGCCGCGCCTGCAGTCTAACATCCAGTACATCACTCGCTTCTGCAACCCGAGCCGGCTGATGAGCGGAGAGGACGGCTACTACTTCACCAACCTGGTGAGGACTCGGGGGTGTGTGTGTGTGTGTGTGTGTGTGTGTGTGTGTGTGTGTGTGTACAGTGACTTCTCCACTGTTTCATTCCTCTAAAATCACTTCATTTGTCATGTAAAATCTCTTCCCCAGACATTTCAGAAATGAATTTATTTTTTAAAATCGATTTCCTTAAAGAATATTTCATGTGCTGTGTAAAATCACCCAGAATAATTTTATAGTTAGAAATGAAAGAGGTGCCAATACTTTTAGTTTCATTTGATTGATCTGTGGCGTTTACCTGATGACATCATGACTCATTTGCATAACATGGAATAAATTAACACTGCAGATGTAATTGCTGTTTGTGTAACTCCGCCCCTTTCCCCAGTGTTGTGCGGTGGCGTTTATCGAGAAGCTGGACGCTCACTCCCTCAACCTGAGCGTGGAGGATTTCGAGCGTCACATGTGCGGCGGCGGCGGCGGTGGTGACATTTCCCCGCGCAGGAGATCCGAGTCGTTGTCCCCGTGGCCACTCGAGCTGCTCTCGGCTCTGCAGGAACGTCAGCAGCAGGTTCTGGAGGAGGCGAGGGATCTGCAGGCCGAGCTCCAGCGCTGGCAGGAGGGTGTGGCCTGCGAGGTGCAGGACATCCTCGACAAATACCCACTGGAGATCAAGAGGCACGCGGCGCACGCCATTGACTCCGAGAACGAGGAGAACGACAGGCTGCCTCCTCCCCTGCAGCCTCAAGTGTTCGCCGGATAGAAACCCTGACGAAATTGAGAGTCAGAATGAGTCAGTGTGAGTGAGTCACTGTGAATCAGTCTGTGCGTGTGAGTCTGAGTGAGTCATTGTTAGTCTGCGTGAGTCAGAATGAATCAGTGTGAATGAGTCAGAGTCTGAGTGAGTGTTAGTCAGTGTGAGTCAATGTGAGGCAGAGCGAGGCCGAGTGAGGCAGTAGATATCAGAATAACACTACTGAAGTAATGACGGAGAATCTTCACCTACAGTTGCGTTTTTTTTTTCCGGAAAATGTGACACGCTGCTGAATTTTAAACCAGAATCTTCACTGAGTTTTGTGTTTTAACAGAAACGATGCTGCGACTCGAGACCTGAACAGAAGGACGCGCCATTTATTGAAGTTTCTCTCTTTCGCTCTACAGCCCCTAATTTCTGTTTTTTAGGATGTATGATGCTGACCAAGTTCTTATCTGTACTTCTGTGTGTAAGAATCTGTGACCATGTCCACACAGACACACACACACACACACACACACACACACACACACACACACACACACACACACAGGGAGAGAGAGAATTGTAATATAAACATGTGTGCACTAGGGGGCAGTGTGACACCAACCAAACCACAGTGTACAGAATGTCTGCTGTTTCACGAGCAAAGGCATGACATTAATGACTGCACAACCCAGAGCTGTAATCGATTGAGTGATGATGATGATGATGATGATGATCTTTCTGCGTTTGTGACTCTCTTATGAGTCCTGAAATCGTGACCACTTCACGCAGGAGACTCAAGGTGCATTTAAAAGATTTACAAAAGGTTTAGTTTTTTTTTTGTTTGTTTGTTTGTTTTTTACCTCCTGAGCTTTTAGTTTGTACTGACATGTGAGTGTAGAAGAACACGTGAGTTTATCAGCGTACATTTCACTTTTAAGGCAAAGGGTGCTGCCTAAGGAGGGCCTCATGTTTACTGAAACACGACCCATCTCTTTTAACCACCGGTTACTTTCCTGTGATTTCATTTCTGCAATCATTTTCCGTCACTAATCATGGAGATTTCCCTCCCAACTGACTCTTGATGACTTCGACTTGTGCCCCGAGTGTGCACTCATGAGGGGAGGAGTGTATGTTCGAGCTGAAGACACTAGACTCCATGAGGAAGAACGTAACCGGAGAAATAAAACCTGAACGTGGTTTCGCTCACCATCACGCGAGAGATGCAGTGAGACTTGGTGCGCTGTTAATACGCGGGTACTGTGCTATAACCACCCTACACCACTACATAGTGCGTAATTAACGCATTACTACGTGTTATTAACTCTTATGAACAGTTTAGTCTGACACGTCCACTTCTCATTTTCATCTAAAGCTCATCTGATGAATTATACATGAACCGGCTCTTAAGATGGCCAGATGATTGAACCGTGGAGATGAAGTGAAATAGATATGTGCTTTAGTATCAAACTACATTTAAACTACTCTGCAGGTGACTTTATACACACACACACACACTGCATTAACGTTGCCTACTTTTAAAGGGCATTTGCTTGAAATGATGTAAGAAATTTCCATAAGAACTTCAGGTCTGACCTGCTTATGGTACATTGTAAAAATGTTCATTTAAATTGTCTTAATTTTTTTCCATCTTAACATTAACATACTGTACAGTGGTGTGATAATCATTTGTAAATTACTCTGCGATAGTTAACTGTACATGCTTTAGGATAGGGAATATTATTATTGTTATGTGATTAAACCTGGAGACAGTAGTTTGGACTTGTCACTAGCTAATGTGCATAATTTACAAAAGATCATTTATTCGCAATTATTCACAAAATCTCAGTGATCTTAAAAACAATAAATTGATCACTAATAGGCGGTAATCTCTTCCCTTACTGAGTGATGATGTAAGAAGTGTTTATGAAGTGTTTATGATGTTTTTATAACGTGGACGTAAACACTGGATAAACACCGGCTCCGGCATTTAGAGCTCATGAGGAGGAAACGCAGCGAGTGAGATTCGTGTGAAACACTTACCGTCGGCCATTTTAGAGCTTTATTATCGTCCTGTCGGCCGTCACTTTCAGCTCTTTCTCATTTTTCTTTGCATCATTTTTCCATTTCATTTCACACAGCCGCACAAACACACTAACTCTAATCATGATTATAATTTATACTGGTTTTATTTATAAAGTACAGAGAACTGACTTGGATGTTGTTTTGCTTTTCTGTAACTTCCTGTGAATAATAATAATAAAAAAAAGAATATAAAAGCCTAACATTTTCAGCGGTGTCTGAGATTTTTTTCTTTCTAAAATCTGAATGAAAGTGCAGGAAGTCTGAACCCACAACCTGTCCACTTTACACTGCACGATTTTATCTCTGAAAATGATGCTGTTTAAGAGTTTAAGATCGGCTTGGATAAATATACTGTTCCATCGTTCAGTGTTCAGGTTTCAGCCCCTCTCAGCCTCGTGTCCTGCCCTGGGGAGTACTTCTTACACTCCTAAGCTGCTTATATGGACAGTGTGGTGTCCATCTGAAAGGGAATCACTCTTATGGACGAACCAAAAAAACATTTAAGGTCGTAGATGAAACCTTTTTTTCTTTTTTTAAAGCTGTACTGATATATTTAACCTCGTTTCAGGAGGCACCTCTTCACGCTTAGCGGCTGTAACCTGACTGCAGATCTTTTATTTCTATAAAGTCATTTGGGATCGGCTAAAACGGTTCAGCTGAAGGTTCCTGCGATTCCGAGCGCCGTCCCTGCCGTGTGCTGCATCTGGTCTCCAGGCGTTCTCACTTTAGAATATGGGTCACACCTTCTTATGAGACAGGAACAGATTTTAGAGAAATTAATGGCACCCCAGTTTTCTCTCGTTGCACATGCGTGCCTGTGAGCCCTGGGTTTTTGGACTGTGTAGTGAATTTATGTGTGTATTTACTACATGCTCATCAGTTTCTTCTAAACTAGTACTGACTCATTGTCTCTTTAATACACACTTAAGGGGGTAAGATTGTACTACACCCTCCTGCTCTTTGTGCACTGCACATTTGCATTTTTTTCCTGCTCTAACACACTCATTTGGTCTTCATGAAAGGTTTCCTAATAACATAATGACTTTAATTAACTGTTAGAACAAAAAATAATGCCAACCTGCAGCATCATATAAATCATTCAGCACCAGGAAACACTGATTTATATAGAAATATAAATATAAATTCCACATTTTGGCCTGCTGTTGCAAGGCTGGTTACGTCATGCTCCACTTTTTGGTGATCTTTATAGACTAAAATAAGGAATAGAAGTATATTTATTAGTATTTGGAGTTGGTTTTGTAACGCAATGCAGATCCAGAGGCAGGAATATAATAAGAGGTGAGCGTGCGCGCGCGCGTGAGACAGTTTCATAAAACCCCGCCTCTGAGTCACAAACGCGCTCCTGATTGGGGGATGTGAATTCTAAGCGAGCGCTGCGATTGGTTGAATCGGTTTCCCATGGCGACATGCATTGACAGCGCGAGCCGCATTTGGACGCTATGTTTTTTTTCTGGACGTTTAGCATAGCATAGCGTAGCGTAGCATAACGTAACATGCATTAGCTACAGAGTGGAAAGCGAAGTTTGTTTTTTGTTTTTTTTTTTCGTTCAGTTGGTCTAATTTCATGTAGACATTCGACGCGAGCTACATTGTGAGGTAAAGTGTAACAGGTGGCTGATGTTAGCTTTATGAAGCTAGCAGGTTAGCTAACGTTACTAGCTCCTATAATATTAGCTTGCTAACCGCTAGCATTATTTTTCCCCAGCAGGCTTTTGGAGGATCCCGCCCCTTGTATAGGATTGGATAACACCATTCCGCTCTTCTTGTTACGATTGGCTGATGGTTTTAATGTCGTTCACTAGCTGAGCGCTGATTGGACAGAATCCCTGTGCTGGAGGATTTGTCGGAAAACGAGGGGGGAAAGAAAAATAACGCCAGGTAACAATCTAGATAATTAAACCGTAATATTTATTAATTGGGATTTTAAACGGTTTCTGCATTTATATTATATTTTAATTCGACTCTGTGTCAAATTGTTAAAACGGATAAATCATTGTAGATATCTATCTAAACGGAGTGTCAAGTCCGAGCTGGAGCTGCTAGCTGAAACCTGCAATATTTAATCCTCTTAAATATCTGTGTATATTTATATTTTATTTAATTTTTTTAAAAGAATTTATATGATATTGCATGTTTGAAGCCATTTCTGATAGCAGTCAGGTTTGTTGTAATAGGAATACTGTTAATATATGCATCATTTCATTCATTCATGCAGGATAAAAACTGAAGGGAAAAAAAACACCTGAAAAATTAATTAAGGAAAAAAACAAAATAATGAAATAACATAAAGATTAAAAACAAGAGATAAGATCAGGAAAGCTAGACTCAATCCCCAAACAGCTGCTAATAAATCTGACCTTCATTCTGACCACATTAGTGTTTATTATTTTTATTACAGGTGTATTGTTAGGTTTCGGACATTACAGTATGATAATACTCCAGATTTCTGTGTAGTTTTTTTTTTTTTTTTTAAAGCTTGATTTTAAAAACAAACTGCCTGCTTCTGTTCTTGTAGTTTTATGAAATCAGCTCCTGGATTTTAAAACCCAGTCGCTGTAATCGCTTCAGCTTGCAGGAAGTAAAGCTGGCAGACATGGACGAGCAGAGCGTCGAGGTACGCCATGTGCAGGGTTCAGTATTCATTCAGACATCACTGGGATTGCAAGTGTGTGTGTCATGGACGGTGTATGGTGGAAGTGTGTTTCTGAAATGTGTGTGTGTGTGTGTGTGTTGAATGTCTTTTTTTGTTGTTCTCTTTGGCGTAGAGTATAGCGGAGGTGTTTCGCTGCTTCATTTGTATGGAGAAGCTGCGAGATGCTCGTCTCTGCCCCCACTGCTCCAAACTCTGCTGCTTCAGCTGTATACGGGTGAACACAGACACACATACACACACACACACACACACACACACACACACACATACTCTGAGCTACTCTGGCTAATGATGAAGCCTCTGTTGAGCACAAGATCAATGCAACAGAGTAAAACTGCTAAACTCCAAACACCGAGACATCCCTGTTTATCTGTTTGTTTATTATTACTGAGAATTTCACCCCGTCATTCCTGTCCTGTCCTGGGGTCTGACATCCTTACGAGTCCAAAAGTATGTGCACCTCAGACCATCACACCCATATGTCCTCGATGAACATCGCATTTCTTCTTTGCTGCTATATCAGCCTCCACTCTTCTGGGAAGCTTTCCACTAGATGTTGGAGCGTGGCTGTGGGGATTTGTG
>CM074961.1:456645-466645 GCA_037577455.1 Pangasius macronema
GATTGAATTATAAGCATATTTGACCAGATTGGTCTGAATTCACTGAAGGGTTAGTGTCGTTATCTTGTGTAAATATAATTTGGATTCTACTATAATATAATTCTAAGCCTCACATTTTGGTAAAAACATCAAAGCCATCCAATAATTTTGCTTAAAAAAACAAGTGGAAAATATTTATACGTTACAGATAAAGCCTTGAGTCAGTTCTTGCATACAGTCAGTATCTCTGAACACTGTGTGTGTGTGTGTGTGTGTGTGTGTGTGTGTGTGGGGCAGCGCTGGCTGACGGAGCAGAGGGCACAGTGTCCACACTGCCGGTAAGTTTCTGCGTGAAAACGTGGCGTGATCATTACTCTGTGAACCAAAATAAAATTACTTAGAATTAATTAATTAATTAATTAACCATCAGATTGAGTCACTGATGTAAGCTTGGTTTTGGGTTTAGGAATAACTTTATCTAGATACGTTAATAAAGAAGTCAGTACAGGATGTATGGCTAAAAACTAAAACACTTCCTTCATTGTGTTTATGGGTTTAGGGTTTAGATGTGATCATAGCATCATTTCTTTACAGTAATGTACAACTCAGTGTGTTTAGTGTATATATACTGTATGTAGCTATTTGTGTGTGTGTGTGCGTGTGTGTGTGTGTTGAGGGCTCCGTTGCAGCTGCGGGAGCTGGTGAACTGTCGCTGGGCCGAGGAGGTCACGCAGCAGCTGGACACACTGCAGCTCTGTAATCTCTCCAAACACGAAGAGAACGACAAAGACAAGTGAGCAGCAGCGACAACACGTCAATAAAAACAGCTCAATAAAAACGTCACGTGAGACAGTGGGACAGTTAATGTGTGTGTTCATGACATCATTCAGACCGTCACACGTTTCCTATTTTTTTCCCCCTCCCAATAAAAACATCACAAGAGCTAATCGACAAATCAATCGGGAATGAATAACATTCGTAAAGGTTTTTTTTGACACTCTGATATTAAAGCTGCGTTCACGCCATGCCGTAATTACGAGATTCCAACTTGTATAAAGCGTTCATGTCCTCATAGAACTTGTAATTACAACTTGTAAACTAGGAATTCTTTGAGAGCTCCGACTTGTACCACGTAACCACTGCAACGTTGGGCAGAAACACTCAAAATGGCGGCGGCTTTTCGAATCCAGATGATGCCTCAGCCATCCGTGGCCAGGAATCAGAAAGAAAGCATCAGTGGCTGTGGTCCCTGAGTAGGCGGGACATAAGCTATCTCCCCTGTCAATCACAGCGACCCTAGCCAGTTATGGCCGTCCGTGTGCTCATGTATGCGGAAGAGGGCGGATTGCGCTATCGTCATGTTTCACGAATTACTATAAACTCAGATTTTATGCACACATCAGAAATACATCCAGTGTGAGTTGGTTTTTATTCCTAAGCTATATTTACGTTAACATGTGACAGCGAGTGTTATTTATTTATTTATTTATTTATTTTTAATCACACAGATGTGAAAACCACCATGAGAAGCTGAGTGTGTTCTGCTGGACCTGTAAGAAATGCATCTGTCATCAGTGTGCACTGTGGGGAGGCATGGTACACACCTGTCTATCTATCTATCTATCTATCTATCTATCTATCTATTTATTTATTTAAAATAATAATCAGATAATCTGTGCTTTCGTCTGTGCGTGTTGTCTCTTTAGATTGGAAGCTGCATCATGGTTCATTCAGCACTTATTTAATTAGCTGAAACCTGTCTAAAATCATACAAAGAGCTTTATTGTAAATATCTTTACTCATAAAAGAAAATTGTGAGACACAGAATACATACACGAGTCAGTACAGCGTCAGTTCATATCAATTATTTCTCACACAGAGAAATCTGTGTGAAATTAGTGCTCTCTCTCTCTCTCTCTCTCTCTCTCTCTATCACTTTATTTTTTCCAGCATGGAGGACACACGTTTAAGCCGCTGGCTGAGATTTACGAGCAGCACGTCAACAAGGTCAACGAGGAGGTGGCCAAACTCCGACGCCGGCTCATGGAGCTCATCAGCCTCGTCCAGGAAGTGGTAGGGTGACCTGTGGACTGGGAAAATTGGAGCAAATTCTGTACAATTATTCAAAAAAAAAATTCCAGTAGTTGATAATATTTTAAGTTGTGTTGGAAAGTAAATGAACATGAATGTGAAGTCTCCACTAGGGGGCACCAGAGTTCACGCTATGCTTACAGCTCGGGCAGAAGGAACGTTCTGTGTTTTCTGCATTTGGAACTGTTCACCTGTGTGTTAGGGTGTGATGGAGTTGAGAGTGTGTGTGTGTGTGTGTGTGTGTGTGTGTGTGTGTGTGTGTTCAGGAGAAGAACGTGGAGGCGGTGCGAGGGGCGAAGGACGAACGAGTGCGCGAGATCAGGAACGCTGTAGAGATGATGATTGCTCGGCTGGACAATCAGCTCAAGAACAAACTCATCACACTCATGGGTAATTGCAGACACGCACACACACACACACACTCACACACTTCAGATGGACATTCAGATGGCGAGAAGAGCTGAGCTGTGTGTGTGTGTGTGTGTCTGTGTGTGTGTAACAGGCCAGAAGACATCCCTCACACAGGAGACGGAGCTGCTCGAGTCTCTGCTGCAGGAAGTGGAGCATCAGGTGGGTGGAATCACAGCAGTTGATTTACAGAACACTTTACAGGAAGGTTTCATTAACTCTCATTAGCTTATTTAATAATTAATACACAGTAAATAATGCCAGTTACCAAAGCTTAAATTTAAACCATAATTGATGTATATTATGTTCCAGCTGCGTTCGTGCAGTAAGAGTGAGCTGATCCTGAAGAGTCCGGAGATCCTGCTCATGTTCCAGCAGGTCCACAGGAAGCCCATGCAGTCCTTCGTCACAACACCTGTACCACCTGACTTCACCAGGTAACACACACACACCCAGACAGTGACACAACTTATTTTTTAAACGTACTCATTTCGTCCTTTGACGTTGACCCTCGTGTAATGGAAGAAAATTACAGAGACGCTGAAGCACATTTGAAGTGTTCGAACATTCGGCAGCCATTTTGTCTGTCAGGTTTTAACGTCTTCTATGACACTCTTCTATGACACTCTTTAATTTTATACTTACTTGTTACTTAAATAATTATTGAAGTGATAAGCAAGTGATAAATAAATCGGAGGTGTTCCAACCATTTTTCTTTTTTTTCTTATGTAAGTATGTAATGTTTAATAAGCTATATGGACCACAGTATTTCTAAAATAGGTTTTTGTTTTCTGATTCTAAAGTTTGTAAACTGTAAAGCGGTGACTGTAGAACCTTCATCATCATCATCATCATTATTATCATCTGTCTCTCCTCAGTGAGCTGGTTCCTGCTTACGACTCAAGCACTTTTGTTCTGGCAAACTTCAGGTACTTAAACTCCTGGATTTAATGTTTTTGCAGTAAAGGGAAGTGTGTGTACTTGATCTGAGTGTGTGTGTGTGTGTGTGTGTGTGTGTGTGTGTTCAGTACACTGAGACAGAGAGCAGACCCCGTGTACAGCCCCCCTCTCCAGGTGTCAGGACTGTGCTGGAGGCTGAAGGTTTATCCTGTAAGTGCTTTTTTACACTCCTCCACATCTCCACTGTCCGCACCGCGCCTCGGCGAGCCGCTCAGGGTTTAATAAGAGTGTGTGTGTGTGTGTGTGTGTGTGTGTGTTTGTTTCAGGACGGGAACGGCGTTGTTCGTGGAAATTACCTCTCCGTTTTCCTGGAGCTGTCGGCTGGCCTGCCCGAGACATCCAAGTAAGAATTATTACTGCTTCCTGTACAGGATGTTTAGGAGCTATAACTGAAAACTTGTGTACTCTGGAGAACTCTTAGAGAAAAGTTTTAGCAAGCGCTAAATTTTAAACTGAGCTTTTCCTCTAGATAATCAATCGTGAGCTGCAGCATGGCCGTACGGCTGTACATTCAGCTCAGCGTAATTTAGCGCTCGCAGGTCGAACCTGAGCTTACCTGTGTGCAGGTACGAGTACCGTGTGGAGATGGTGCACCAGGCTTCCAACGACCCGACCAAGAACATCATCCGAGAGTTCGCATCCGACTTTGAGGTGGGCGAGTGCTGGGGCTACAACCGCTTCTTCAGACTGGATCTGCTCGCTAGCGAGGGTTACCTCAACATGCAGACCGACACTCTCATCCTGAGGTGCGTGTTGAAGCCTTCATCATTCTGTGTGTGACGATGCACGGCCCTGTGTGAAAGTAAGTGTGTGTGCGTGTGTGTGCGTGCGCAGGTATCAGGTGCGATCGCCCACCTTCTTCCAGAAATGCCGGGATCAGTACTGGTACATCAGCCAGCTGGAGGCGGCGCAGTCCAGCTACATCCAACAGATCAACAACCTGAAGGAGGTGAGCGCAGAAAACACACGGACACTATACAGTGCGCACACACACACACACACACACACACACACACACACACACACTATACAGTACACACCGTTGTGTATACAGTACATCTGTTGTTAAATGTGTGTGTTTTTCAGAGGCTGGCCATTGAGCTTTTCCGGCGGCAGAAATCTCGGAGCTCTTCCCCGCCGGATCACCGGATGTGCCAGCCCACGTCCACCACCAGCGCCGCCGCCCCGTCGGGCCGAGACTCCCGCCCTGGGAAGAGCGCTGCGGTGGAGGACGGGTCGCTGGTGAACGGAGACCAGATGAAAGATGAGGAAGAGGAGGAGGAAGAGGAAAAGACGCGGCACGAAGACTCTAACGTAAGAAGAGATTTGGTGGCAGAGACGGAGGTTAATCTGAATTGGGAATGTGGGCGTGTCTTTGACTCCATATATGGAAGTCATTAATAGGAAGAAAGAAGTCATTGATGTTTAAGGGTCGGTTAAGACGTGCCCGCAGGTCAGCTGACGCACAGTACTTCCTCATTCGGTTGACATTTATTCCCTTTAGATGTTTATTACATGGCTTCTACCGAGGCACTGAAATTGCCCTGCATGGATTTGGTTAGAAATTCTACCTAATTATTTGCGTTTGTCTGTGACTTTCTTCAATTGTCGGTTCTGTAACATGCCGAACATAAAGCAGACAAATCTGCAGCTCAGAGCAAAGACAATCGCGCCAGCAAACCTAGCTCACAGACGTTCCCTCCGAACACGCCGCGTGAAGTCTGTTCAAGATGAGACAATAACCGTGTCCCGTGCACAAAAATAGCAACTGCAGATCGGGTGATAAATGAAACCTAATGACATGCATGACACCAGGAATTAATCTCTGTCGGGAGGAGAGGAGAGGAGCTGCAGCTCTCTCAGCCAGAGAGCATCTCGTCCTCTCCTCCTCCTCCTCATCATCATCATCATCAGCTGAAAGGCCCTGTGAAAGATGAGGAGGAAAATAATGGCGTTAACCGTAGAGAGGGAAAAGAAAGATAAAAATAAAAGGATGTAGCACAAATGAAGGATGGTGTAGGCCCAAACTTCTATTTTTTTTTTTATTTTCTGTTAAAAGTCTTTTTTTTTTGCGCATGTAAGAGGCACAATTTTAGATGTCGGTTTAATGTTTCAGATTTATTTCTGTTTATTTATCCACGTTATTTGTTAGTATTTCTATTAATATTTATTTACCCGTGTTTTTTCTTATCGCTATTTTACATTCTTACCTTAAAGCTGTGTAATATAGTTGAGTTGACTCACAAATGTACCCTACGTAGGGCACAATATATAGCCATTCTGCACCCTAGCTGGTGCCCTTCTGTGTAGTGTAGAGCTGTATTTGAGAGTAGGCCCCAGAGAAGCACTGCTCCTTGTGATTGTGTTGTTTCTTTTAACATCTGACCAAATCTGCACTCTGTGTTGCTGGAAATTAAAGTATTGGCACCCCTTTCCCCATCTCGCGTGTGTGATGTTAGGAGCTGTCTGACGGTGACCTGGAGGTGGACTGTCTGACCGGAGACGAGGACGTGAACCCTCTGGACGGCAGCAGCACGTCCGGCAGCTCCACGGCCACCAGCAACACGGAGGAGAACGACATTGATGAGGAGAACATGTGAGTGACGCGCTCGTCGCTCTTGCCGTATCGGCGCTCTTTTACGTTTCGTCTTTTACCTTCTGGTGGCGTGACCAGGGACACCTTTTTGTGGGTAAAGCTCGGCATTTGGCAGCTCTGTGAATCCTCTGCAATTACAAATCGTAAATCCTGTATAAACACGAAATGAAATGTTTCCTCAACTCCTGAATCCAGGAACCTGGTATTGCTTACTAATGAGGTACAGTAAGCGAAATATAATCCCAAAGCTGGTCACAGCGAGCGAGAGATGACCTTAGAGAGAGAAAGCTGGAGATAGTAATCAAGAGCTGAGTCTCTCGTGAGTGAGCGAGAGCTGACCCTAGTGACCTAAAGCTCCACCTGAAAAACTGAGTGAGCTGTAAAATTTGCACATGTACATAAAGCTGGGGTTTATTCACGGCGGCTGCTGTTGTTTAAAGTGGCTAATTTCCTGCTGTAGACATGCAGACAGTTGAGCCTGTGCCGGAGTGCTGGCATTTAGGAGTGAGTAGGCGGGACTAATTCAGCCTGAAAGGGCAGCTTTACCCAGAATTCATCTCTTCTGCACTCTGTCTAATAAAAGCACAGCCTCTCTCACTGAGCTGAAATCAGTGTGTGTGTGTGTGTGTGTGTGTGTGTGTGTGTGTGTGTGTGCGCGCATTTGCACTGGAAAAGTGTTTGAGTATTTGTAGTGAGATGTCACAGTGGTGCTCCTGCCTTGAGCTAGCGCCCTCCCCACCACCACACACACACACACACACACACACACACACACACACACACACACACAAAGCACTCTCAAACCAGATGAGACAAATGAGTCATCAGAGCTCCTGCGTCCAAATGCCTCATCCTCTCCCTCTTTTTTTCTATCTTTTTCCTCTCTCTCTCTCTCTCTCTTTCTCTCACTCGCTCTCTCTCTCACACACACACACAGACAAACACACACACACACACACACACACACACACACACACACACTTCTACAGTCACGCTCACATGAACACTCTCTCGTTCACCCACGCACATTTCTCTTCGCACTCAGCCAGTTGATTTTGCTGCAGGACTCTTCATGTCAGCTCCGTGTTCGAGATGCCGCACTCTCTCGCTCTTCTTGTGTGATTTCCGACTGAAGCTTTTACCCTGACACGATCCCGGTCTCGAACTACCGCACGCTTTTCCACTAAAAACCAAACGGCAGGTTTGGTTTAAACGCGGCGCTGCTGACCTCGGGGCCTCGGGGTCGGCTGGAGATGAGATGCGAGTAACAGAAGCTCTAGAAGTGGCACTGGAGAAGTTAACGCCTGCATTTCACCACATCTGCTCCGCTAAGGAGAGAGTGTGAAAGATAATAAGTGTATTTAAATCCTGACTTCATTATAGCTTAGTATCTTAGAAAAAGATGTAAATTTAAATCTGTTAGGGGTTTGATCCATGAAGGCATAAAATCTGAAGTCATGCTTGCTGTGCACTTAATAAGGTTTATATCAGTAGGTACTGAAATTCACAGCATTTGACCCGGTCGTGTAAATGAGCAGGTCTCTGCTACAAACTGTAAAATCCTTTACACTAGAATTTTAGCGACCTGCTGACGTGTAATGGTGGGATCACTTCTTAAAAAGATCTCTCGGTTCCATGGACAGCATGTTGTCCCCGTGACCATGTGGGTGTTCTCTGGGTCTTTCAGTTTCCTCACTCCTCCAAAAAACATGTCTGTAGGCGGACTGGTGACTCCTGATTGCCCCTCCGTATGAGTGTGTTCCTGGGATAGACTCCAGATCCACTGAGACCCTGACCATGTCAGACTGAAGTGTGTAGGTCAGCACCTAGCCACCTGCTTCGGTATTAGCTGGCAATTTCTCTGCATTTTTCCTCTTAAATGCGAATACCGAGAGTAATTTCAAGTAGTGAATGAGCTGCACAGCAGAAAAATGCTGAAAAAAGCTCTATGAACCAGAGAGCACATGTTCGAATGCCACAGACATCCATGGCCGGGAGCTAAGAGACCACAAAACCATGGTCTGCAAACTTGCGTATGTGGAAGAGGGCAGATACGTAACGAGCGTTACGGTGCCCCATGATGTAGCATGAGCAGCGATACGAAAAGATGTGGTTGGCTGGCTTCACCGAATATTTCTGGCTGTGATACGGAGATGTGTGTGTCTGTGTGTGTCTGTGTGTGTGTCTGTGTGTGTGTGTGTGTGTGTGTGTGTGTGTGTGTGTGTATTGTGCTGTGCTCATGTTTCTGTACTGACGGCTCTCTCTTCCACCAGGTCTGGAGAGAACGATGTGGAGTACAGCGGAAACCTGGACCTGGAGGAAGGAGAAATTCCTGATGATGTCATAGGAGCCACAGGTGATCATCTCCTTATTCCTCAGCACAGTTTGGTATCACTCTGTGCCAGCATCAGACTCAGTTAGGGGGCGTGGCCTAAAGACTGAAGGTGGAGAATATGTGTTACGTGATTGGGTTGATGGAATTTTCAATACCTATTTATTTTATATAAAAACTGTTTAATTAGTGTTACTGAGACAAATTATGATTTGAAGTGATGAGGTGGTTATTCAGACATGCCGACTCTAACTTGGAGGCCGTAAGCTTCCATTTTTGGCCGCCGTGTTTGTGTAAGTGACCCACACTGAGCCGAGTGTCTCCCCCTGCTGCTCAGGAGGCTCCAGTGCAGGAATCCGGGTTTCGAGGAGGAGCGCAGCAGGAGCCACGGCCAGTCTGCTGGAGATCGACCCGGTCATCCTGATCCAGCTACTGGACCTGAAAGAGCACAGCCATGTGGAGTCTCTGTGGGGAATCCAGCCCCGGCCGCCCGCCTCGCTGATCCCTAGCCAGGGTAACGCTCTTTAATGAGCTCCTCTTACCCACTCGCGTTATAATTACAGCGCAGAGTGTGTGAACCCCCGAGGCTACTGCAGGTCGTCAGCTGACCTGAGCGTGCTGTGATTATTAACCACTAAAACTCTGAACACTCTGGGAACAGTGTGAACCTGTTATTTAATTTCTCTAAATTAGAAAGCTGTTTCAAACTAGAAATAAAAACACACGTGCAGTTGCACTGATTTCATTTCCTAAACACAATCTGTCTGCGCAGCGACCTTGGTTTCAGCCCGTAAAGAGCGAGAGCGGCGTTCTCAGGCTGTGCGCCGCTCTGCCCCGGACTCGGCAGTCCTGACCCGACTCAAGGCCCAGATGGCGGAGGTTCGCAGCAAGATGGCGGATGTGAAGGGGCAGCTGGAGGCCCGCGCCGGCGTCTCTGATGCTCGCATCACTCCTCTGTGCTCGGTTCTGGATCACAACACCTTGACTGACTCGGAACCAGCAGCAAGACGCAAACCACGAGAACTGGATCTGCTGTTTAAAGCTCCCGGGATGAGCAGACATGGCCGCCATGGTACGAAATAAACTGCCTGATAATTTATTACAGAGATTGTTCTCGTTAACAGTTTAAAACACTGCAGCATGATTGGAAGNGTGTGTGTGTGTGTGTGTGTGTGTATGATAGGTGGCAAGAAAGCTGTCTCCCCCAAGCAGGAAGTGGGAGGAGCAGTGGGAGGAGTCTCTCTGCGCCGGAGTGGTGAGGCTGGTGAGAAAGAGCTGGGAGGAGCAGCAGGAGATGTTCTCGAACCATCACTGTGCCCTAGAGAGGGACCCTCCACTGCAGAGAGTCAGTGTAAATCCGGTGGCCTCGTCACAAATCAGTGCTGTTCCGTACCCTCGTGCCACTCCTGGGGTTTTTGATTCATCCTTTTTATTGTGTTTAGGTTCAGCGAAAGCTCTGAGTACGCACACTTCCCCTCCGTCTGCCCTCAGTTCCTCTGAGAACCGCCCCAAACCGGACGAGTCTCTGTACGGAGCCGCTGGGAGCGACGCTTTCTCCCTGCCCGTTCTGAGCACAGCGCCCTCCGCAGGCAGCAAACAGCGCAGGTCCACCTGCAGCACGTAAGGATCATTAC
>CM074961.1:469145-471329 GCA_037577455.1 Pangasius macronema
GAAGTTGTAAAGGTTTCAGAGATGGAACTCCTTTGTAGGATTGTGTACTTGTGTGTATCTGTGATGTGGCGTATAGATACAACTACAACCTTCAGGAAATTGTAAAGTAACCGTAACTACTTTTTACTGCATCACTCCAGTGTTTTGAAGATTATAAGTCTATAAGAACAGATTTAGAAAGATTTTCTCTGATGTCTGTTTCATCTGAACACTTTGTGTTGAATTTATGTTTTATATTTGTGTAACAAACTGTAGTTTAAGAGAGTTTAAAAAACTAAGATGATGATAATAATAATAATAATAATAATAATAATAATAATAGTCCCCAGCATCAAGCCTGGAGGAAGACTCTGTGATAATTCTGTCTTTATGAGTAAGTTTGGAGTAAACTGGATTTCTGTTCTTTGAGTACAGGGAGCGTTTACACTGATAATCACACACACTACCGATACAGTGCGGAGAGATCAGAGTGAAAAACACTGGACTTTAACTCCATTGCATCCCGCTTGCTTTTTGGCTGCGTCTACAGCTCCACGTTAAAGAGCTTCCTGTGTTCTGTGAGCTTTTCTTGCATTATTTTGCTTGCTTGCATGTAAATCTTCACTGTGGTGGTGTTTCTAACCCGAGCCTGAACAGAACCCCCGACCCGGTCCCAGTCTGTGTACAGGGCGGTGTACGTGTGTCCTGATTACAGCTGCACCTTTCTCTTCTCTCAGTCACTTTCTGCACGCTTCCTGTATAAAGGGCACGTCTCAGACCAGAGTCGTTTGCTGTGTGTGTGTGTGTGTGTGTGTGTGTGTGTGTGTGTGTGTGTGTGCGCGCGTGTGTGCGCGTGTGTGCGCGTGAGCTCGTGTCTTTGCTGCAAACACACTGGTGATGTACATGACAATGATGTATTTATGTAATACACAACGAAATAAAAAGAATTTGTTCAAAGTTTGATTTGTTGCATTTTATCTATAAATGTGTGTGTGTGTGTGTGTGTGGGAGAGACAGAGAGGGAGAGAGAGATGTGCCAGGTTTAGTGAGATTTGGCCTTGGCTCTGTTTTTGTGGATGGCTGATTGTTGACATTGTCTTCGTCCTCATCACGTCTGCTCTGTATGTCTCTTCTGTCCTCTGGCCACACACACACACAGATAGGGAAGGCGGTGTCCTGTCCACCATGACGTTTGCTCCCAGCTATTTGTGTTCTTTTCCGCCTTTCTTTTCACTAACACCAGCTGTCGTGTCCTTATAGAAACTAAACACACACACACACACACTTTGTAGTGAAGCTCAGTGCTCTGATCATCTTCTGAAAATCTCCCTTTCAGTTTGTTTTTTTCTCCCGCTCTTTAAGAGTTTCCCTTTTAGCACAGCGGCTCTCTATTTTACTTTATTAAAAAGAAATGTACAGTAAAGTTACAGAGAATCAGATGAACTTTGACGTTTTGTTTTTCACTGGCACTTAAAACACCTGACTGGCTGAGAGGTGTGTGAAATTTGGGATATATCAATCCTAATTAAAATATATCACTCCTACTTTTAAATGACTGCTGATCACACTACAGAACAGCGTTGAACTGTAACCATGACAACGAGCATCAGCAAGTCGTATTCAGGAAGTACTGCATTGGACGTGCAGGTGGCTGGGTGATGACGTCACTGCGTGGCTGATTAGTTCCGCCTCACGGTGTGCGCGCGTGGCCGTCAGCACCTAATCAACAGGTAACTTACTCCATTAACTAATCACAACACCGTCGCGCCTTCCGCATTTTAGAAGCTGAAAATGAAAGTTTAATGACTCTGCTTGTTAGCATTTTGCTTTATTTTGTGTTTGGGGAATTTGGAAGATAAACCACGGCTCTTTGTAGAGAGAGCTAATTCTATCCAATAGGATGCGTCCGATTTGATCACGTGACGCAGAAGTCGTTAATTGGGATCCGTTCCAACGCCTCGCTTTAACTTTTTGAGAGTTTATTCACCTAATGAGTGAAAATATCAGAGGTAAATTTCGATTATAAACATGAACCTTTAGTCCAAAAGCTCAGAGAGAGAATTAAAGACGACAGAAGTGTCAGGTTTGGATATTTTAAAGAAATATTTTCTATAACTGCTTTATAAAACTCCTCAGTTTTAATTAATGAGTTTTAGTTTGAATTCGGCTGGTCATTTATCATGTCCCGGTGTGGTTGTGTTGTAG
>CM074961.1:471343-488904 GCA_037577455.1 Pangasius macronema
TTTGTAGATAGTGTTGTAGGCTGTGTTTGTAGATAGTGTTGTAGGTTTTGTTTGTAGATAGTGTTGTAGGCTGTGTTGTAGTTTTTGTTTGTAGATAGTGTTGTAGGTTTTGTTTGTAGATAGTGTTGTAGGTTTTGTTTGTAGATAGTGTTGTAGGCTGTGTTGTAGTTTTTGTTTGTAGATAGTGTTGATTTAAACTGCACAGTTTGCTGAGAGGAAGTGGGAGTGTTGCTCAGGTGAGTGAGTAAGTAATCTGAGGGATTTTCACAAAATGGCCGCCGCGCTGCTCTTTCACACACAGCTGCTGTTTAGAAAGGAGTTTAAAACTTAGTGCAGTGTGTATAAATGACAGTATGTATGAGTATGGTCATGGTTTGTTGCTAAAACTTCAGAGGAAAGTAGCTAACTGATGCTCAGAAGTATGACGTATCATTCTAATTTGCATAATTATTGCATAGTTGTGATCATTTGCATATTCAGTGCACCTTAAGTGTTTTCAGTGCAGCAAAGAGGAAGAGTGTTAGAGCAGCACAGTCCATACTGTTCAGAACAGCTAGGTCTGATACACACACACACACACACACGTTAAAGTTAACGATATTTGACGATATTACTGAAACTGATATGATCAGTCTGTGATGATGAAATTAATGAGATTAATGTTATATGGAGATGAGGTATTTTATATTATTGATTTGTTTTGCCTTAATTATTTCAGACACACCAGTTGTCTGTTTTTTCGATAATCGATTTATAATTATAATTGCGCTGAACCCTTAAATCCCCTGTGTTCTTGTTTATGATTGGGGGGAAAGAACACAGCAGTGAAACTTATCTGCTGGACTTCTACTTTCTCATCCCTTCATCTGCGGTTCCTCCTCCGTTCTGGTGGATGTTCTGTATCAGACGCAAAGACCCAGAACCGCACAGCGTGTTGTTCAGCTCACAGCTCGTGTGTTTCTGTTTGAATAAAGTGCACTTTAGCGAGTCTGCTAAGCTTCAGGAGCTCTCACGCATCACGAATATTTCCATTAATAACTCAGGAACAATGAAAGTTTTATGTAACGGTGACGAGAGCGTCTCGCTTCCAGTCCCCTCAGAGCAGCTCTTCAGTCTGTGTTGGTCATGTGACCTGCACTTTTATTCCCCCTCCGTCGCAAACAAAGGGCGAAGAGAGAGAGAGAGAGAGAAGGACGCCACCGACGTCACGTCTTTACCTTTTATAGTATTTCTTTTATAGTATTTCTTTTATTTTAAAATATGCATTAAGGCTACACTGGTGCTAAACTGAGCCCTTGAACACGATCTCGCCGTCTCAGAGCTCACGGAAGACATTTCACACAATCTTTATTTATTTTTATTTGTAAAAGCTAGTAAATGTAAGAGTTTTGGTGCAACAAAGGTGAAAAAAGCAGTTACTGTATTACACACAATAAAACCCCCTGTTTTTGTGGTAAAAGAGTAATAACTGTCATGTTAGCGAGCAGCGGCTCTGAGCTTGCAGTGCTTTTATTCCAGTGTTTAACTCGGCGGAAAGCAGAGACTTCTGAAAGAGCAGGTGGAGATTTATTCAGTACTGAAGTAAAAAGAAAAAAATCTGAATCACTGCTGAAAAATGTTGGCACCTTGCATTAGAAAATAATGCCCTACCACGAGTCAAAGCGGAAGGCCCTGTTTTTAAGTGAAGCTCGTGTGACCAGGCCGCATGTGGTGTGTTAAACCGGCGGGTACAGAACGGCGTCTCCGCAGGGTGGGTTTGGGTTTCTGTCGAGCGGCGAGCCATCTGTAGGGTTCGTCTTGCTGTGAATTTTGATAGTGTGTGTCATCTGGACTTGAACAAAAGGTCCAAAATGTATTCTGAAGTTCTGTCCAGAACTCTGCACCTGAGCACAGCTCTCGCATTAGGATTCATTTTCTCAGGGTTTTGTGTAATATTTCTGTCCATCATTGTTGATGATAACGGCGGCGTTACTGTTATTGTAATTAGTGATGTCTCGGTGCAGTACTTTAAGAACCCTGACCAGATGGATGCTTTACACATGTAGACTGATTTTTTACAGTTTATTAACACCCTTCTTCGTTTACACGCACATCAAATTCCGTATGAAGTCTGTATCCGGGTTGCAGCCGTATTCCGGATACGATGTGTGTCCAGGAATCGGAATATTCCTGAGTACATGGTTTGGTTGCTGTAAGTATGCCCGAGTTGCCGTTCCTGCCTACAGATCAGCGTCTGGTAGCACCCACAGTTCCTGTGGGCTGAGCTGTGCATAGATCTCCTTTCAGTGGCCTTTCTGAATAAGGTGTTTACATGCAACACATCTCCGATTAAAACGGATGTATTCCCGGAGTGGGAACTTGGGGAATCAGAATATTGTCTTAATCTGGCAATAAGATTACGGCTTTTACACACACACATGACTCAGTACTAATTAAAATATCACCAAATTCTGATGATACAGATACAGCTACAGCTCGCTGATTAGACGCTGACAGATTAAAAGTTTGTTGTTACTGTGATGTGGACAGCAAAAACTAAGTAGTAAAAGGAAATGATAATCTCACCGTGTGTGTGTGTGTGTGTGTGTGTGTGTGTGCTCTCAGTGAGATTGAGTGTGTGGTTTGATTAAAAGGCAGCATGTTTAATTAAATTGTCCTGCTGCATCACCAGGCCATGACATGTGCACACACAGGACAGTAATTAAACCTCCTGGCACGCACACACACACACACGCAGCCTTCAGCTTCCCGGCTGTTAAGGGAAATGAACACTCCACAGGGCCGCATTCATAAAGAGTAATGAGCGTTGTTTGTTTATAAACTGTAATAATGCTTCATGAAGATGAATAACGAACTCCATAATGACTTAAAGGTCTCTGCATTCTGCACTGTTTGCTTTATTATTATTATTATTATTATTATTATGCACATGTTACGAATCGTGAGTGTGTTTTATAAACTCCTGAAACTGGATCAGATCTCATCTTAAGCCTTTTGTTCTCACGTCTCTGTGTAAAATGTTGTAAACGTCACATGTTGTGGCGTGTGAAATTGTTTGACGTGTAATAATTGTGTGTAAAAGCGTTATTTTAAAGATCTCTTGAACAGCAGCGCTGTGGTGTGGAGTGCTGGAGTTGATGTCACTGGTTTCTTCATTTCAGTATTGTGTTTGAGATTTTCTGGCCTGGATGTCAGCCCCGCCCACAGCCAGATCTGATCTGCATAGCCCCGCCCCTCGCCCTGCCGCGGCCCTGAGGTTCTCCCTGAGGTTCTCCCTGAGGTTCTCCCTGAGGTTCTCCGTGCTCCGCCTGGGACACGCTTTTCCCCGACTCGGGCGTTCCTCCGTCACGCGCTCGCTGCAGGTTAGTGCTGAGAGACGCCAATAACAATATTGTGATAAATTACTTCACAGTATGCTTTTTATGGATAATTTATTTATTGTTTAAAATTTCTTTAAAATTTCACGTTTTCTGTTTTTAATATAAAATATTTTTTCTTTTTGAAGTTACAGTAGTATGCCGCTCGCAGTCTGTCAGCAAACCTGAATGTTGTGATGCAGCTCACGTTTGTAATCACAATGTGATGTTTGTGTAAATTTAAAGACGCTAAGATACAAATGCGTGATTTTATAAACGCTAACCCTGAGCTGGCGATGATCCGGTTATGATCCGTAGGACCTGTAAAGTAGTGTAAGACGTGTAAATGCGTTCCTTTTCCGAGAAGTGAAATGTAGTAAAGATGTACCAACTATTAATGAATTCATTTTAATAAATCTAATTGATTAATTAATTCAGTCATTTACAAAGAACAGTTAGTTGATGAGTTGATTTTCATTCGTTAGTTTATTTAATTAATGAATAAATTAAGTTAATTAGTTATTATTGCATTAATTAGAGTAATTCATGAGGTAATTAGTGATTAAGAGTTAAATATTAAAAACACTGAATGCTTGTAAGTGCAGTCTTAAAGCTTTATGAATGTGGTGTAGTGTGTCATGTTGTCTTTGTGTGATGTTCATATGTGTTAACAATTATAATAATTATAACATTAATATTAAATAACCCTCTAAAATCTTATCCTAAATCTAATGATTGCACTCGTTCGTCCCCGCGGCTTCGTGCTTCAGTGTTCAGGTCGTGAACTTTTATCTTTAACTTCAGATTATCGTTGTTTAGTAAAAAGTCATACACAAGCGACACACACTTCTTACACTCTTTATACATGATAGTCACCAGATATACATATTTATAATAAATACTACATTAGCACAGAACACACACTCACACGCGCGCACACACACACACACACTCACTCTCACACACTCTTATACACAGTTTCACTATTTACTGTGAGCTTATTTGGAGGACGGGGGACGGGGTGTCTCGTGTCCACAGGTTACTGAGGTTCCTGGAGGAGACGACGCCAGTGAGACGGCGATGTGATGGCGTTCCTTCACCAGCCCAGAGGAGAAGACATGACTCGTCGTCTTCGTCCAGTAACCGGGTGGGAAACGGAAAACAAAAAGCTCCTAGAGGTGTGGTGATGAGTGTGAGGACGAGGTTCTCCTCTTTGTGTGTGTGTGTGTGTTTTAAAGGCTAACGTCTTTAATGAGTCTGTAATAGAGTTAGTTTCACTTAAACATCCGAACACGATCCACAGCTCACGCTATCTCACGCAGACAGCAGGAAGTTTGAACGTCTAGACGTCGTCCGTTTGCTCCGAGTCCTGATAAAACTTTCCGGTCTCACTCTGTAGTAAAGTACGGGTGTCTTACACGGCTATAAAGGAGCAGTTCAGGAAAAAAACAAACAAAAAAACCCTCCAAATCAGCAAAGATGTGTTTGCTGTGTGAAGTTTGCATCTTTAGATTTCTGAGGTGAAAGAACTGGATGTCTGTCGCCCACAGTCTTCACCGGTCAGTCATGTGTAGTGTGTTTACACATTTAAGTTAAAAGTGGAACTTTTTCATCTACTTTTAAATCTCTGGGGGCGGAGTCTAGGGGTGGAGTCATACCAGACCGCACTGAGGAAATAAATGATTTTGGCTCTCTTAAATAACATTCCAGTTAGAACTGAAAAAAACTTGAATAGTTGATAATTCATGATAAAAAGCTTATAAAGGAGAATGGCTGTAACAGTTATCGCTTTATTATTGTTAGTTTTTGGTCAATAATAAAATGTAAAACAAGGAACGACTTAATGTTAATGATTTGTTGTGCTACTGATGATTATTCCTGTTACAGGAAGCAAAACCAGTTTACATTAGTGAGAGGGAATTTTTCAGTTATTTTAGTTTTGCTGTTTTCACTCCTCTCTTGGGATCTGTGTGCGGTGCGACACGCTGCGTTTTCCCCCTACACGAACAGAGGCCACACACTCCCGCGTTTCTTCGGTATAATTAGTTATTCAGACTAATCGTTGCAGTGTTGAGCCACGCGGCGACGTTAACAGGAAGTCCTATTGTGTCCTGGGGATAAAATAACTTATCTCCTTCATCCTTGTAGCTGCAGCGCTAAACTAAAGACACAAACTTCACACAGCGAACACATCTCGGCTTGAAGACAGACGCTGTGGACGTTTAGATTTCAGCCGAACTGCTGCTTTAACAGACTCCAGCGATGAGCGTCGTGAACTCGTGGGAGAATCTTTGCTCTGCTGCTCTGAGAGTCTCATGGCTTCAGTAGGTTCATTATTGCTTACAGGAAGTAAAAGCAGAGGCGAAGATCACAGACGAGGCGACACATGATGAGAGAGACAGGAAGAGAGAGGTGAGACGAGCAGGAGTGCGCCGTCAGTGTGAAGCGCCGAGGCTCAGGATCCCTGAACATGGAGGAGGAAGCCATCGGCCACTTCCGGTGCGTGCGCGTTCATGGCACGTCCTCCTTTTCGGATAATTTCAAGTAGTTTCTTTAGGATTGGATATAGAAGGACATGATGGCTGAAGAGTTAATACACAACTCCAGGTGTGTGTCTGAGACCTAACTATCACATTAATAAGACAGACAGCATCATACACACACACGGCCACGCCCACAAAAATACACACATGTACATAAATATATACATGTCATTTTACTACATTTCCGTTAAATATATTTGTGCCCATTGAGAGGTAAATTGGGGAAGGAGGGAGAGAGTGAACACTTGTGCACTTCAGCACGAGACGCAGAACCTCAGAGCGCCACTTTTCAATTAAACGTGTCGACCCGTTCACGCAGAGACGTCGTGATAGGCAGGTGATGACGTCATCATGTTGCTCAGGCTCAATGGACTTTCAGCAAAAAGAAACAAAATGTGATGAATGTTTTCAGTGTGAATACATTCCAGAGTCTGAACAAAATAATGCTGCTTGTATCTGCCTAATCCACTCCGTCATTGTGTGTGTGTGTGTGTGTGTGTAGATCTGAGGAGGACTCGTGGACGTTCTTCCTTGGTGGTGCTTCGTTACCGTCTCCTGGAGGAACTGAGATCAGGTTTGAACTCAGTGGTGTAGATCAAGATGATGTGAGTGCAGAAGGTTTTACAGAGGCTTCCTCTTCTCACGTAGGAAGGAAACACTCTGGGGTTTTGCAGCACGACTGTGGACGACCTCTCGGAATCATGGGAAAAATTGTGTTTTCAGAGTGAGGGGTTTGTGTGTGTGTGTGTGGAGGAAGAACTTTAAGTTCTAGTAGCACATTTTCCACTGAAGTCCAGTAAATGAGATTGTTATGGAATCAGTTTGGCCGTTAATAAAATGTCCATAATGTTATGTTACTCTTTTGCACGTGAGTGCGCGCAGTTTGTTTCTACAGGAGCACTGAGTGCATGTGCATATCTTCATGTTTAAGTCCTCACGTCTCCATAATGTTATTTCTACATAAAGTCTGTATTAAAATTAAATGGTCAATTCTAGCATACTAACTGTGCCTTCAACCTTTAGGCCACGCCCCCTACCCGAACAACTCTAAGGAGATGCAAATCTGTGAGGATTTACACACGCACACATTCTAGTATGTTATCTACATTAGCCGTCATGGCCGAATTAGTAAAAAAAAAAAAAGCCGGCCATTTTGTTTGTGTTTTAATCTGAGCAGAAGTGAAGTGTTAGCACTGCTGTAAGGGTTAAATATTAAAGTAAAGTTTTATTATTTCACACCGACACGTCTCCTCTTTCTCACAACACACACAACACACAGCCGCTTCTGATGAATGATGTAAAGGTTGTGTTTACTCTAGCAGCCTGACTGTGTGTTCTCACAGTTTTGTTGTTCTGTTAAACAGGACACACGGGGCAGGTGATGAAGTTGTAGTGAAACTGCCGACTCTGTACAAGGTACTGTCTCACGCACACACACATACACATACACACACACTCGGCTGTTCGGCCTTTCTTTGGTCATCGATGTCATGTTAAACACACTGAGTGTTTCATACTGCACCTCTACCGACACTTCTGTACAGAAGCACACAGCGATAATCGCTCAACCGAACCGATTGTGCAGAGCTCCAGGGGAACGCGCTCTCCTTTCAGTCGGACTTTACAAAACAAAAACAAGATAACGGACATGTTCTGGACAAAAATCTGATATTTTTTAAAAGACCAAGTGTCATGATAGGTCAGGTTTAGGCCGAACAACACCAAATAATTCAGTTTGTAAAGTTTAAAAACGAATATTTCACAGACTCTGCTTTCAGATGCTCACTAAAAGACCAAGTGGCAGTTATTTATTTATAAACGGTAAACTAAATTTCAGTTAATTTTTTATATAATCAAATTAGTGTACCGTCATGTCCTTATTCTTATTCAAACTAAAGACGTGTAAAGGCTCGAAATCCCTCCGAACCCTTAGAGTCTTTATAGAATACACAACAGAGAACGTAAAGAACGCTTAACTTCCTTGTGAAGAACCCTTTCTCTAAGCGTGTGTACAGTAATCTGTTTGTGAAATTCAATATCAGGTCTTAAACATTTAACAGCATTTTGTCTTCCCTTTTTTTTTTTTTTTTACTGTTAAAAGGCAAACAGAACTTTTATTTACATGGTGTTGAGTGAATGACGTGGCATAAACGACAGAAGTGACACTACTAGTTACCTGTAATTACATGTATGGTGAGAAATCAGAACAGAAATAAATAATAAAATGTCAGCTAGTTCGGTCGCGGTGAAGAATATTCTAGACGTCCTGTGGTCTAACTAATTTCTCCATCAGGTCAGAGCAGAGTGTGTGTGTAATCTACGTCTTGGCTCAGTTTGAAGTAGGGACTGACTCCAGATCAGGGGAAACGTGGGTATTATTGTAGCATGTGTGTGTAAAAGTGGCTTTGACCTGCAGGAGGACATTAAAGTGAATGGTGTGTGTGTGTGTGTGTGTAAAAGGGGTTATGTGAGGGGAGGGGTTTAGATGGCGTATTCGTGAGTTAAGCGTGGAACGGCGACTCCGGCCTGGCTCTCGGCGTAGCGCAGCGGCTCTGGCACTTGAAGCCGGGAGCTCAGGATCCCGCGGCACTCTCCCCTCTTTCGGATGCGCTGCTTTTCCTCCCTCCTGCGCTCCAGCTCTTCCTCCATCCTCCTCTTTCTCCGTCCCTGCTGAGGGAACAGAGCTGCCGCTTCCACCCAGCGTCCACTGCAGGACGGGACCTGAGGTTTGGAAAACAGCCGACGCCCTCCTCTCAGCCCCAGGTCTGACCTGCTGGGAGTGGGACAGAAGCAGCCGCCGGCCGTGAGTGGGAGGTCGGGCCCCGTGGTGCTGAGGCTCGTCCTGTCCGTGAAGGAGTCAGTGCGCTCTTCGTAGGCCAGATCAGCAGGAGCCGAGCACTGCTGCAGGGGCCAGCCGCTGCGCACTTTCCCTCCGTTCTCCCCTCCGCCGTCCTGACACACCAACTCGCCCTGCATTGCCTCCTCCTCCTCCTCTTCTTCTTCCACTTCCTCTTCCTCCTCAGGTTCCTCTTCTTCCTGCTGCTCGTCGGATGGGGGCGGAGCTCGCGGATCCCTGAGGAACACCACGATGACGGTGATGTTGTCACTTGAGCCGGCGTCGCGTGCCGAGGCCACCAGTTTGTGCGCCACCATGGCCGTGTCTCCGTTATTCTCCTGCAGGTGATCAGTGACGACGCGCACCGCCTCCTCCGGACACACCGTGTCGTAAAAACCATCACACGCCAGGATCAGGTAATCCTCAGTGCCATCCAGAGGAAACAATGCGTGATCAGCGTCGCCGCAGATGTATGGTTTGTGCTCTGAGTCTCCTACACATATACACACACACACACACATCAGATTTTACAGTAATACGTCTGACTGGTTTAAAGGTCAGGCTGTTCCCCAATCGAGAAAAACTAAAATTATGTGACGGTTCAACTTCCAAAATTGATGCTGACTGAGCTCGAATGCTCTAGGAACAAAAAGTCCAGCAAATATTCTACTTTATAAACAACTCAGAATGAGTCGGTTCCATTCACACGCCGTTATATTTATATAGCCGATTACATTCCCTGCTGTATAACACTGAAGAGACCCGTAAGAGTTCAGTTATTTCATTTAGAAAACCGCTAGAAATGTAGAAAAACAGACTTCTCTGATTTTCACCTCCTTAAAAATAGGGATTAAAAACCATATTACACTGCGCCTGAATCCCACAGTGCTGCTCGATTCTGCACTGTGATTGGTCATCAGGTGTTGATTAGTTTTCTAGAACAGCAGCTCTGACACGCTATCGGTTCATTCACAGGGACGTGGTACAGCGGACGCTCCACTGATGATAAACATTAAAAAACATGTAACTGTTGATATTGTATAAGAAGATATTTATTTAACATTTATGGAAGGAGTCTCCAGTGTCAGTGCTTTAACAGTCAGAGGTAAAGCTTTAATTTTAAGTTTTCTGCCATCTACAGGACAGAGGAGTTTACGCTTCTTTGTGGTTTCTCGCCAACATGCGTAAGAACGGCTGTTTATAGCTGCTATAACATAAGNGTCCCCAAGTGTTTTATTCCTCTTACACCACAGTAATTTACCAACTATTCCAATTTTTTTCTAAGGAACTTAGAAAAATTTATTCATTGATAGTTCCATTTAATGTTTGTGAAACAAGTTAGTTCCTGTTGTCACTTACGTTATAGCAGCTATAAACAGTCGTTCCCTCACCAGCTGCTCTTTATTCTCTCTCTCCAGGTTAATAAGCCAAAAAAAATGCAGTTTGTTACTGAGAAGAAGCGTAAACTCCTGTCCTGAAGATGTCAGAAAACTTAGTTGCAGCTTCACCTCTAACTGTTACAAAGTGCTGACACTGGAGACTCCTTCCATACATTTTACATAAACATCTTACTTTAAGAAAACTTCACAGTATCAGCAATTTTATTCAACCCTGTTATCATCAGTGGAGCGTCTGCTGTACACGTCCCCGTGAATGAGCTGTTACTGTAGAGCGCGTTTATATAAACCTGCGCTACTGTCAGCTGCTGTTCTAGAAAACTAATCAATTAAGGGATTTGTCAGTAATAAGAAGGACTGATTAAGGAGAAAGATGGATCAGTGTTTAAGGTTACGTACCGATGGCTCTCGAGACAGACAAGCTGCCGTTCACTCGCCACGTCCCGAACCAGATCACACACCCACCCAGAGCCTCGATCCTCCGCTTCTCATCCTACACACACACACAGCACAAAATCATTTCACATATCGCTATCGAAAATGTCCGTCAGTAAATCAACAAAATGTCCCGAGACCCGCGACCGCTGCGGTCCACATCAGACAGACTTGTTTAGACTGATCATGTTCTTTTACGTCACTGTTAGCTTTATCAGCAGCCTCCATTTTGCGGTTGTTTACTCATTACTGTTATTAGGATTATCACAGTCACTTAAGAGGAGGCAATCTTTTCTCAGAAGAAAATAAAAAAACAATCACTTGTGAGAAATCATCTGAACTTCTTTTCTTTTTTATTACAGGGCCAGAGGAGCGGAGTGTCATCTTCAGACTGACTGATTTGTTTGTAAGTGTAATTATTTTATACATCCATCTTCAGTGGTGTGTGTGAGGGGGTAACACACACAGGTCCACAGGAAGTGTGTTCTGGTGGTGGGAGGAGAAACCTCTGGAACTGTGCATGGATAGTAACCGGAAAAGTTTCCAGATTGAGATCTGTATCCGTCCTGAATGTGATAAACAGCTCGCTAAAATCCCAAAGTGGAACTCGATGGAATTTAAATGAAATTATATCCATCAGCTGCAGACAGTTTTCCAACCTAATGGATAAAAATAACCAAGAACACAAATCCACCCAATTCTGTCAAGGTAGGTGTGAGAGTGAGTGTGTGGTGTGGGTGTGTGTGTGTATACCTCAGTATACACACACCCACCTTTCACAACCCCACCTCTCCCACTCAAATGCACTCACTGTGTGTGTGTGTGAGAGAGAGAGGTGTGGATGAGAAAGGTGTGTGTGTGTGTGTGTGTGTGTGTGTATATATATATATATATATATATACACACACCTCAGTATACACACAACTGACCCATACTTCTCTTGCTCTTGTTTACACCCTCCCCCCCTCACAAGCTCACCGCATACGTGTGTGTGTATGTATTACCTCTCGGTCTGGTTTGTGGGGTTTCATCAGCTCCACTGGTTGTCCTTTTTTCACCAGCATGACCTGTGAGTCTCCAAGCCAGGCAACATACAGGGTCCGGCCTCGCAGGAAGGTCACGACCCCAGTGGTGCCACAGCGCAGGTTCTAACACACACAGCGAGAGAAATAAAGAGATTTAAGAGTCAGGATTCCTCCTGAAGACCGAGCATTCAGCCCTGGGCATAACATACACACACCTCTCGTGATGCTTTCTGTACGAAGCGCTCGTCTGTGAGTTTGAAGGCTCGGTACAGAGCTTCTCCTGGGTCCTGGCTGAACATCTCCTGCCTCACCAGGTTGACATGGAGGTGATTTGCAGCATAGGTTGCAGCGTCGACGCCACCGTGCCCATCGAACACGGCGAAGAACGCCTGCTCCTCCTGATCCTGCAAACACACACAACCTGCCGTCACATCACCTCTCTCAAACATGACTCCATGGATTCTGCTTAAAAAAAACCCACTATGTTAAAACCAATATTACTTTTGTAAATTGCAAATATAAAATCAGCCACACATTTGACTCCACCTCCTCAAACCTTGGCAACAGTTTGAAAATTTGAAAGTCACAAGATGATATCTGAGAAAGTGGCCGCTGTGCCTCGTCAGTCCAAGCGAAAGGAGGCATGGTCTCTGTGCCTCGTCAGTCCAAGTAGGTTGTCAGGTTTAAGTGAGAGGGGCGTGGCCTGTGTGTCGCATCTAAAATAAAGGATCACTTTGTTCTCCACCGACATCAAACTGTTTATTCAATCCTTTGTCTAAACTGTACAGCACTAAATCTGTCTTTAATTGGATGTGATGTAATTGGATAATGAGTTGAGTGTTAGTGTGCGTGGAGGACGATACGGTTCTGTTTGTTTTTTAATGAACAGTGACTGGAGAGAGACGCTGCTGTAACGGTGATTAATTAAACTGCAACACGACCCTTGAGTTTAATTCATCTGCAGCACTCTGTGCACTTTAAACCATTTTAATCCTCACAAAACCTGAGGCCACACACACACACACACACACACACACTAATTCTAATGACTCCCATTCTCTTATTATAATACACTAAATGAAATGTCAGTTGTTGATAAGCGTGTAAATAAAGCGCTCAGCGTTCTCGGCTTTAAATCAGGTTTAATTACGAGCAGATGAAGAGTCATTATGTGGCTTTAGAGAAACACGTGACGAGAGAATAATCACTTCACTGCTCAGGAACCAGCGAGCGCCAACAACACGCGCGCACACACACACACACACACACACACACACACACCTAATATTTAACCAACAAATAAACATGTATACAACCAGGTGCATAAGTCTGCACACCCTTAGGACTAGTTTATTTACAGAAGGGTTTTTCCCTTTCAAATACTGGGAAGATATTAATAAATCAAAATGACATCAGTTCAAAAGTTTCTGAATGTGATAAAATTATTCTCTACTAACCGAGCTGTTCAACTATTACCTTTAAACTGCCTCCAAACTTTTAAATCCTGAGAGCAGCCTTTGAATCCTCGTTCTCACACTCGCGCAGTCTTGCCCTGTGTCTCTCTCTCTCTGAATAGTGTGTGATGAATATCGAGCGCTCTCGCTTTAGCTGCAGCTCATATTTCATCTGATAGAGAGTGAGTTTCTGTGGTTCTGCTCTTTAGCTCCAGTAAAATCTCTTCGTTTATCAGCAGCACTAAACCGAGCTGGTCGTTTACACACAAACGCTTTACTGATTCAATTCCAGCTCTATTAAAGCTGAATACAGTGAGCTTTATCAGGAGATAATACACTCAGCGTCAGGGTTTGGAGAAATACGCCTGCAATTCAGCCAAACTTTCCATTCAAGACATTTCACAGGAAGCAGTAAATCCTCTATCCTAATCTTTATTTATTTATTTATTGTTTTAAAAATAGATAGCTTTTTAAATCAACAACGTGGTAGCTGTTCTAGCTGTTAACTAGCACGTATGCGCATGGCTGTTATAGAGAGAATCTAATCTAGTTGTGTTCTTACGAATGTGCGGTTCAGGTGAGCTGATAAAGTAGCGAGTGATGATAAATAAACTTCACGTGTACAGGTAAAAATGATGATGTTCAGAACGTGACACCTGTGCAGGTTCCTGCTTGGTTAAAACACTGCGTGATGACAACTTTAAAGGAAACGGTACGTAAATCAGCTGATCAGGAATCAAACTCATGTTTGATTTTAGTGTTGCGCGCAGACATTTCTGATCTTCGTGTGCGTGTGTGTGTGCGCGCATGTGTGTGTAGGGTACCTGCAGGTTGAAGAGCGTGTTGAAGTCGGGGATGATGACATGCCTGTCTTCCATCTTGCGCCGCATGTTTTTAATTGCGTGGATGGAGGTCTCGTAGTAGGTCTGAGAGCGGCGTCGCGGCGGGAAACCCTTCAGCCACACGCAGCACGTCTCACACAGCTTATTGAAGACCAGACGAGCCAATTTCACCGCCTCGATCTCTGCATAAAGACACACACACACACACACACATGTTCCAGTTCTAGTGCTGCAAAATCTAAAGAGACAGTTCAGGCTTGTGAAGGATCACCGCACGGTTACAAAAGTTCAGAAAGAGGAGAGAAAAAGTCTGAGTGAGTGCGAGTGTGTGTACTCGAATATGAGAATTGAGGACATGAGCAAAAGAGGACATCTGCTAAGAGAGACAGATACACAGACAGAGAGAAAGTGAGATATGATCATATTTTCCTCCTTCAGTCGCAGTGTTTAATGTGCAGCTCCAACACATTTTTATTTTACACTTTCACAAACTACAATGTATGTTTGTTTTTTTCTCTTTTAAAACTTCAATTATTGGGCAAATGATAAAATATTTCAGGGCTTCGGGGAATGTGGGTTTAGATACAGAGTAATAGCTCAGGAAGTTAGTAAGTCTTGCTACTCGGGGGGAAAATAAATGTCTGGAATAAATATGATTTGAGGAACAGAGACAGAGATTACACACAGTTCCACTGACATTGACAAGCTCGCTGTTTATACCAACAAAACTGTACAAGACTCATTTTAGTGGCATTATTCATATACATGGATCTGATTAAAGTCTTAGTCTTCTTCTTGTCCCTCACAGTCATAGTGTGATCTCTCCGCTTTGGGCTTAGTTATGGAGGGAGAGAGAGAGAGACTTCATCTCACTTAAAGTCCAAAACTGAGTCTTGATCATCTTATCGTCCTCATTATACAGATAATGCACAGTATAAGGGTACATATTAGACGAAGCTGAGGGAGGCACAGTCCTTCTCCACGTGTAATTCTGAGGATGCTGCTTCATTTTTCTCCTCTGTTCCATAAAGCAGGTATTAGACCATCTAGGTCTTTTTTTATTGTGAAGTTGCTAAAAAAAAAATCAGATACATCACTGAAATGTCGGTCTGTATTTTTCAGAGCACACTGAACAGGTTTTTGTGTTTTCAGGTTACGCAACGTGCGATTGTTTAGCGGTTGATGTGGACGCAGCGTCCCTCCTCATCTCTGTGGGAGCAATCTATATTTAATCTGTCATGTCACTGCACTGGTGAACAGACGTCTATCTCTGTCTGTCTGTGTGTGTCTGTCTGTCTGTCTGTCTGTCTGTCTTTCTTTCTTTCTACATGTCCATTCCTCCGCCACACGGTGAAGTCTACAAGGTGTGCTGCTTTGTGATTCAGGTTAGTGACGGACACTGGGGACAGACAGAGAGAGAGAGACCTGCTTTAGATAAACAGGACAACATCTCAAACAGTACATCAACTTTAAACTTTACGAACAGCACACACACACACACACACACACACACACACAAAATGGGCTACCAGCGTAACATGGTTTAACGAGTCCTGAATACACAGTGTTCAGACCTTAGTGCTAACAGAGATGAAGTCGAGATCTTGGGACCACAAACATGGCTTTATAGTCAGAGTCTCGCTCTGATGTCTTGCTGGTCAGTTCTGTTCTCATTATTCACCTTCTAACTCAGGATCCGGGTGTCGTTACCTAAAATATTAGTTGTGGTCTTTGTCTTGGTCTGATTCTCATTACTCAGAACCTTGGTATTGGTCTCAATCAAATAAATCTGGTCTGGGCTTTTGCTTCTCCTGCCGTGGTTACTCAGGGTCTTGGCTGTGGTCTTGGCCCTAGTCCTCAATACTTGTTGGTCTTAGTCTTAAAATCTGGCTCATGGTCTTGAGATCATTACTTAAGATCTTTTCAGACTTTTGGTCTCATCATTTTCTCATACACTCAGTCATGCTATAAATCTTGTTACTCAGGATCCTGGTCTTGATCTCAGTACTCAGCATACTAGTCTGTCTTTAGACAGAACTTTTGCTGAGTACAATCACACATGATCTATGAACATTCGCATGAGTTCGAAATCACAGCCTAGCTGTTCGCAGTAAAAAGCTAGATCACATCATAACAGCTAAGAGGCTGAAGCCCTAAAACCGATCTTTACTGCAGGAGTAATATTTCATCATATTCAGTTTCCAGTGTGACTGAACACCAGTGCTGTTCCCTCTGTACTGAGGGCTGAGGAATGAAGTTTAAATACCGCTACTGTTTCTGCTCGCTAAACTATGAGGTGTAAAACTGCAAGTCACTGCACGTCTGTCTGTCTGCTTCAGCCTCAGCTTTCTTCACCACAGTCTGGATTGCGTGATTCTGTCTCAGTTTGCTGTCTTGTGGAACCAATGATCATGTGGAGTCAACGGTTCAAAAACATTTCAAATTATTTTTTTTAAACTAGAGCTCACTCGTTATACTTCCGACACGTGAAATAATTACCTTCTAATCTAGAGAGAGAGAGAGAGAGAGAGAGAGAGAGAGAGTCACACACACACACACACACACACACACACACACACACAGCTGCAGGGCTCTACTGAAAATTTACAGCAGGTGGGTATGAAGGTGCATCTACAGGACATGTTTAACTCCATCTGCCAAGGCCACACACACACACACACACACACACACACACTCAAGGATGTGAAGGAAGGAAGCAGATCAATAATGTCAACAAGAAAAGTCTTTTACTGTACAAAAGTGTGGAAGCTTTATAAAAATAAAAAAAGCATCTCTCCACATCTGATCTGTGGACAAGTCCCTCATTTCTGGAGAAGATTTTATATATAAACATAAATCCAGCCCTCACAGACCATCTGCCGGCTCTACAAATCCCTGCTGAATGCCACTGCGAGTGCAAACACAGCGACTGTAGTGAGAACTGAATCCGACACGATAACATCACACTCATACACTCACACACCTGCTCAGAGAGGGAGAGGAGCGTAAATCTGAAGGCCAGATGTTGTTCTCTCCTCTAATACGTCTGTCTGGAGCACTTCTCAGTTGTCCCTGCTTCCAATTCCTCTGCCATTTCCATTCGAATATAGAAAGTTAAGAAAGCAATTCAGGCCAGTGTTAAGTTAGTAAGTGACCTGATTCTGCAGTCGAATAGGAGAGTTTAAATTGTGCAGAGTGGCCTACATTTGCAGCGAATGCCAGCTGATCGCAGTGCGGAGGCAGCAGGACGGAAGAGTCTCTCCCTGTTTGAGCCTCTCTAAGACCTAAAATTGTCGGCTTTTGGGTCACGGGTGTCCTTGGAAATACCCAGAAATGTCAAAGTCAATGTCGAACAAGAGCAGCGCTCTCACAGGGACTCGGATGCACTTTTCAGCGATGCATATTTAGTGCTCCTGCTATTCAAATTCGAAGTAGAGATGAAGAAAGCTTGTGTTTTTTCCCCAGTGCTCAGTGAAAAGGAAGGTGTATGTTAAACACTGTGCTCCATTTATGAATCACACGCAGGAATCTTTGGGCTGACGGATTCAATTTCAGTGACACTTCATTCAGTTCATGTTGATCTTCAGTATGAAGTCAGATGAAGTCATTCTTAACATTAAGAGACATGGAGTCTGTAATACATGCTTTTATTTCATCCAGATTAGATTATTGT
>CM074961.1:494004-507428 GCA_037577455.1 Pangasius macronema
AATTTGTTCATGAACAGAGTGACAATGTTTAAGAATCTTGTTTTAGAAGCCTGGTTTAATCTATCTCTCGTCAGACATTTTCCTTAGGGAGAGCCTCTAGCTATGTGCTACTCCATTACTCCACACAGGAGCGATTATTCTGCAGGACCCAGATGGACTGTACCATCTCTGAACCACAGCTCTGTAACACACACACACACACTCCCAGTGGGAGCTGACCTTCAAACACTCAGACACCCGGTTAGCCAAGAGAGACCTCAACAATCGAACGAGGAGATGGCGTCTGGTGCATTTGTGTGTCCCTGCAGTCTATTTGCCAAACAAATGCCTTTATTTTTTTCCCCTCCACATTATGGAAAGCAGCGGCTTGGCTGAGGCACGACACGTCACGTCACGAACGGGAATCCCACTCGGCAGCAGACATGCTGATGCTATCTCTTACGGCTCGGAGATCATCAATAATGCAGCGCTCAGACTATAAACAGATCGGGAATAGGGCTCGACATGTAGTGCTTTAAAAATATAAGTCACTTCCTATTAAGGGAAGAAGCTTCAATATAAAAACACACTGTTGTGAAAACCTTGAACAATCTGACTATCTGAACGGTTATACATCTAAAAAACGCATTCATAGTGTGAATATATTTTTCAAATAAAAAAACCCCCAACCTAGCATGGAATAAAACACATTTAATCTTTCATTACTAGATTAATTTTCACATGATGGTGATCTGTTTGACATTCTTTCAGCTCAAAAACGACCAAAACGTCAGATTTGGATTCAATCAACGTTAAAAAGAACAGAAAATTCCACACAGTTCTCTCTCATATGATATCTACTACCTCAGGAGTCGAAATTGTCTATTAGCAGTCATGACATAAAGCTCCTGCTTCTTATTATGGCAGAACCCATGAAAGTTGCTTTAGAAGTCGATGCTAAGTGCAATTACAGTGCAATTCTAGCTGTTCTGTATCTTTTCTCACTAATTTACCAACACATCTGAGGTAAAAGTTGATGTTCCAGATAATTCTGTCTCATTTCCACGGTCACTTTGACTTCATAAAAGACAGTTCTAGCTAAGTAAATCTTCATATGTTCTGTGGCATGTCCCAGTTGACTAGCACCTGTCTTGTGATATTCATCACTTCACCACAGAAGTGTAAATTGTATTTACAAAATGTACAACACATCTGAGGTAAACGTTGATGTTCCAGATAATTCTGTCTCATTTCCACAGTCACTTTGTTTTTATAAAAGACTGTTCTAGCTAACCAAGTCCTCCTGTAGTGTAAAATGTAATTCTGAGTGTTTTATTAATAATTTACCAACACATCTGAGGTAAAGGTTGACGTTCCTGATAATTCTGTGTTGTTTACACCATCACTGTCTTGACACTTTCTGTGTAAAAGACTTAACGGATATGTGCTAGCTAGCTACATCATAAGCCTCAGTTATCAGCTAGCTTATGCTCTGGGTCTGTATTTCCCAGTTGCCTAGCAACAGTATTCACATAACATTAATTCCTTCCCATTTTGTACAAATTCACAGTTTCACATGTCAGAAATATATGATGTAAGATGCATCAATGTTTTAGCATGTACAAAAATAAAAAAACTTTTGATTCATTCCTGCTTGCGAATCGATTCACCTTACTCATTTACAAACAAATCGCTATTATTAAAAATAGGTGGATATTCTGATATTTTAAAAATGTAGTGCTAATTCTACAGCTATAATCACTATTAAAGACAACACCACAATCAGAATTTGAAGAAACCTTGTGTACATCATTTGTCTAGTACATCATACCTGATTCATTTAAAGGATTTATTCTGATGTTCGAGTCGTCCTGAACCTGCTCCGAATTATTACCCAGACTTTAGTTCATACGCTACTGAATATTTGCTTGTAATGTGATCACATTCGCAAAACCTTGAGCTAAATATTGTGTTAGAGTGTATGTATGCGATTGTGAGAATCTCAGCAAGTGGTTTAGCGAGACAGAGAAGAAACAAAAGCAGGATAAATAAAGTGAACAATACGGAGAGTGAGGAAGTGTGCGTCTTTTCTGAGAGAGACGATGGCCTAGTTGGGCCAAAGAGGACAGTAATGTGGGCTAAACACACACTCAGGCTCAGTCCATCCTGTTCCCTACACTACCCTCCTGTAGTGTGCACTACTTAGTGACGTTCTTTCCCCTCAGACCCGGGATACATTTAAAATCCTGTAAAATTAAAAGCTGTTCTTCAGTTCTGTGGTCATTCAAAGCTCCTTGCATTATTTTACACCATTCAGCTACAGCACACTGAATAAAATCCTTTCTGGAGAGTGTCAAGGGCATTTTTTATAAAGGAAATAGAAAGTTTAATAGCACTTCTGGTGTGCAGGAGCGCACTGTGTGGCTTCTCATCATGCCAAATCGATCAGTTCTGGTCTTCAAGGTCACCTCTCGGAGACGGCGATGCTGATGATGTGTGCAAAATAAACCTCTAAGACGAGTGAAAGCACCATGCAGTCGTTAAATTAGACACACACACACACACACACACACACACACACACACACACACAGACACACACACACACACCACTGTCCCTCACTTCTAATCCTTTGCTGTGTCACTCTTCCCGCCCACTTTACGTTGGCGAAGGTCATCAGAACCCATTTCATTAATGACTTCTGGCCGCTTTGTCACGTCACTGCAACAACAAAAGGGGTGGTGTGATGTGTCCTGAGCTAAAGCGGCGTTACTGTCACCACCCAGAAGTGGTTCTTTGTCAATGAATGCAATTTTTTCTTCGTTAATAAATAAGCACATTTATCCATTTTATAGTTACATTGAATGTTGGAGAAACAAGTGAGTTCCTGTTGTCACTGACGTTATAGCAGCTATAAAACACTCATTCCCTCACCAGGCGCTCTTTTTTCCTCAAGTTTATAAGACGACAAAAAAAAAGCAGCTTGTTACATGTTACAGAGAAACTGCAAAGAAGCGTAAACTCCTCTGTCCTGAAGACGTCGGAGAACTTAACATTACAGCTTCACCTGTTACTGTTACAAAGCGCCGACACTGGAGCCTCCTTCCATCAATGTTAATTAAACATCTACTTACAAAATATCAACGATTACATGTGTTTATGTGGAGCGTCCGCTGTACACGTCCCTGTGACTGAGTGGTTGCTACGATGACGTATTAGAACGAGCGCATTAATATAAACCTGCACTTCTGTCAGAGCCGCTGTTATAGAAAATTAATCCACACCTGACAACCAGTCACAATCCAGATCTCAGCAGTGCTGTGGTGTAATAAAAATTCTATAAAATTTAACAAAAAAAAATGTAACTAAATTTTCAAAATATTGGATAATTTAGAGTCAGTCTCTTATAAAAACAGAATGAAGGCTGCTGGGTTTCGCTGCAGAAATAAGAAGCGAGTCGACAGTCAAAGTCTCCAGAAGAACNCACATTAAACACTCACTCTGGGGCATTTATTACTGTTTACTGCTCTTTATAGGGTTTATTAATGTAGAAACATTTAAGTTCATTATTTCTGAAGGCGTCTTTGCTCTACTGCGTTTCACTGCACGTGATTAAGACTTTTGCACAGAACTGTATGTCCTGCAGAAATATTCGGTAAATCTCGCAGGGCCTATTTTATAGCTGACTTCACGACAGTATAACACGACAGCGCAGATATTCGTGTGCTGTGTATTTGGTGTGAAGTTGTAAACCGGACAGTACGGCTGTTTTTAAACCCTGGAACAGCAGAATGGCCTGCGGCGACCCTGAATCGACTCTCCACCTGTTTTACAAACCAGGATTACGGTCCTAATCCGCAGATTATGATTGGCGCCGTTCCCACAGTGTGCGCCTGATGGAGGGCCAAAGTTTCTGAGGGAAAAAAAAACAAAAAGAAAAGTCAGCACCGGCTGCGCTACAATCAGCTTCCAGCCTCAGATGAATCAGAGCACTGAAAGAGAGATTACGGGGCTCGACGCCTCCACACTGCGATGGTTATGTAAGCGATCGGGACGTGGGTTAGTGCGGCTGGAGCGAGCGGGAACTCACGGCGAGGAGAGTTTCACACACGAAACATCAGGAACATGAGCCAAGTTAACATGGACCATGAAAGCTCTCTCTCTCACTTACACACACACACACACACTACCAGGGTGATGATTAATTAGACGTTGAGCTCCATATAGACAAGCGTTCATATCGTAGACTTTAATCTGTTTTAACCCTCTTGTAGGATAGGAAACTTGGTCACTGTGCTAATGCTGGAGCACTGAGGAAGCACTCATCAGTTGTAGACGAACATCATGGCGTTTGGATCGATCCGTCGATTTTAAAGATTACGAGTGAGTTGGAACGAGCTGGAAGACTCGGGGAAGGTGCAATGCTTTTGTGGCACAAGATTACTTCAGCTAACGATCACACTGATTACCACGACATCATAAACGGAGAACAGGCTGGTGAAAGTAGAGCTTCATTTCGAGAGGCTTGATTTGTTAAAAAATGTAAAACATTTTAGTGATTAAAAACTAAAATTGAAGTAACACTGTAAAAACTTTTTTTTTTTAATTACATTTTACAATTTACAGTTTTAAAGATTAAGGACAAAATCATAATTACTTGTAATAACTATTATTTTATTTAATCTCAGAAGCATATTGTAACAAATTATGATCAATATTGTATCATTACAATCACCCAGCCCTAATGCATCCTGGGAATTTCACATCATTCCACCTGTTGTGCTGAGCAAGCATCATCATCACCTTCATCATCACCTTCATCATTGTTTTCGACTCGTACTCTCTGTGCCTGTGTGCTTCATTAGCAGTATGCATCACACTCGTCCTGCTGCTCTTTTCTTCTTAGGAAAATCACAGAGCAGATGATGCTACCGTGTGTGTGCGTGTGTGTGTGTGTGTTTCATATAACCACACGCTTTTGTTTTTATCATCTTACTCAAGACTACAGCTTGTCCACCAATTTATTTATTAATAAAACATGATGAGGTACCTACCCCCACAGCCTTGACCTACTTCCCACTAAACGATAGGTCAGCGGTACTACAGCGTTACCGCGTCCTCCTCTGAGGTCCGAGAGGCCTGAGCCGCTCAGAGCCGGGGGTTACGTAATCCACCGGCTGCTCTCGTGGAAAAAATCTGCACAGTTGGATCAAATGTAGAGGTGCGACCATGTCAAAAACATTCAGGCCGGGTACATCAGAAGGTTAACAACTGAATGAAAGTGTGTGTGTGTGTGTGTGTGTGTGTGTGTGTGTGTGTGTGTGAGAGAGACGGTAAAATACCGAATGATGGAGTAGTGTGATGAATTTATAGATAAAAATATATATATATTTTTTTATAGTTACTTTTAATGCTGCTGTCGGTGAAACATGTTAGTTCCTGTTGTTGCTTACGTTATAGCAGCTATAAACACTCGTTCCCTCACCAGCTGCTCTTTATTCTCTCTCCTCAGGTTAATAAGGCATAAAATGTTACAGAGAAACTGCGAAGAAGCGTAAACTCCTCTGTCCTGAAGATGTCGGAAAACTTACAAAGATGTCTTAAAAGATGTCTGTGCTTTCAGGACACATGCCACTCCTTACGCTAGTTATGTTTAGATCCTACGCTTTATGCTAGTTAACTAGCACATAACTAGCCCAGCCTCTACATTCCCCCACTGGAAGAAGAAACTGAAACTATTATTATATTCTCTAACATGGCGATGACCTGCGCGACCTTGCTGCTAATAAGTGAGCTAAGATGGATTAAGGGTGAGTGGGTGAGTCCTGCACCGTGACCCCCGATTTAGCATCGGAGTGGTGAGTCAGAGCGATGTGGTTATTCAGCCGTGACTCAGAGATTGTGGTGTTTTACTGAGACACAGCGACTAATCGAGGAGCTTCGGGGAGTCGCAATCCGTCAGCATAGTGCTTATTATGAGTCAGCCCTCACACGCTAATTCTCTTTCTCCCTCTCTCCTTCTCTGTCGCTATCCCCAACGCTAACAGCTGAAAGCCAATGCAGAGGCGGCTTGATCGGGTACACGATTCCCCACCACACACACACACACACACACTTCTCCCATCTTAGGCCTCCCCGATCTGCTGTGAACTCATTGCCAGTTCCTCCACACTCAGAGAGAACAGAAGGAGAGGAAGTGACATCACCACCACCACCTCACACTGTCAGTGCGAGCAAGCGAGCGACACGGCGGTCAGATAATCACCACACGTCAGCTGGAGTTAAGATACGCTGAAGGCACAATTAAGAAACATGCAATTAACACAAAGTCTGTGAATAAAAAAAGAAAAAAAAAACCTTGACTTGTCAGTTGACTCTTCTGAAACTCTTCCAACATGCAGCGTGTGTCTGCAGAAAACTTACACGTGGGTGTGTCTTTCAGACGGACACAAAGACACGCCCTTAAAACATTTGAGTAAATATAAAATGACTCAAATCAGCAAGTTAGCTAACATTATCAGTGGACTATTGTAACAGTAATGCATCAGGAATGCTACAGGTTAGCTCATGTTAGCTAGCTGTTTAACTAAACCCATGCACATATATGAAATCTAATAACTTCCTGTTTCTATTTGAAGACCTCCATATAAGGAGTCAAAGACACGCCCAACAGTCTTATCTATGGTCCTTGTCCAGACCCACTCAGAGCATAGGCGTGGCCTGTGTGCCTGGCACTGTCCTTTAAGGAGGCGTGGCCTGTGTGCCTGGCACCGTCCTTTAAGGAGGCGTGGCCTGTGTGCCTGGCACCGTCCTTTAAGGAGGCGTGGCCTGTGTGCCTGTCACCGTCCTTTAAGGAGGCGTGGCCTGTGTGCCTGGCACCGTCCTTTAAGGAGGCGTGGCCTGTGTGCCTGTCACCGTCCTTTAAGGAGGCCCGGGCTGCTGAACCACATGTGATGTGAGAAGAAAAGAAATAGTCCATATATGGAAGTCATAATTAGTTTTATGTAAAGCAGAGCCATGACATGACAATTCCACTGTCAGATGTCAATAATGCAGACTTTCTTCACTCAAGAATGTGACGTACTGCTGTTCAAACACACACACACACACACACACACACACACACACTCACACAGCAATACTGCGTGAGAAAAGCTGTTTATCAGGACAGAAAGGGATCACACTGTTCATAAGAGCGAGTTCCTTTCTCTTGCTGACCCAGATACAACGCTTGCCTGTCCTGTTTAAAGGTACAATCTGTGAGTTTAGACCACACTAGTGATTTAAAGGTGCTGTCTGTGTTTTCATCCTAGCAGCTGAAACGCAGCCAGACGCTCCAAATATAAAACCTCATCATGTATTTGGGTTTGAGGCTGAGGAATTAAAAAAAAAAAAAACACCTTACTTAGCTAGCTAGCATCAAGATCAAAAAGCTACGTAGCAAGCCCCATTTACACTATTCCACCATAACACCAAGTGTTTTAGATTTATTTATATTAAATGTGATTTAAGTTACATTTCAAATGCTAACGCTGGCTAATGTTAACAAACCCAACGTTAAGCAAGTGTCATGTGACTCCAGGACAGAAAATGTCGTTTTAAAGAATGAATACTGACTTAATTTTTGTGACTGTGTCATGGAGTTGTAATGGATAATTACATTAATGCTAATTTGTACTTCACAGCATCATAAAAAAAGACATCAACAAAGAAACAAACAAAAGGAAAAGATATCCAAAACCGTGGACAAGTACAAGGTCGATGTAGACAGATCTTTGAGAGGAAAGGGTTATTTATATACGTGTAAAATATAGAGCCGTGTTTCATCAAGGACGAACCTGAACGCCGGGTCACTCCAGCATTAAAATCCCCCGGAGACACCCCAAGACTACGACAAGAATAAACTCGAGTTAGACAGAAAAAGTGAAGAGGCGCCGATCTTCTAGTTTAGTAACACACACACACACACACACACACACACACACACACACACACCTAGATACAAATGTGAAAGCTAAATTCCTGCTTTAGGTCATGCATGAAAGCAAACTTTACTTCTGATTTTTAAAAGAAATATTAAATAAAATGTAAAGAGACGACGTGGAGCGCAGAAACACCGCACCACAAACCACTGAAGACGAAGGAATAACACGACACAACGGCTTCAAACACCCAACACACCGGAATACAAACTTCCAGTAGAGGTTTAACCTGAGGTCAGTGAGTGTGTGTGCGCGTGTGTGCGTGTGTGTGTGTGTGTGTGTGCGTGCGTGTGTGTGCGTGCGTGTGTGCGTGTGTGCGAGAGAGAGAGTGAGAAAGAAAGTGTGTGTTCGATTGAGATCCAGATTGAGGGAAGCTTTAGCATCTGAATGTAGGTCATCGCTGCACTTCAGCATCCATGTAGCCCAGTTCTTCAGCCTCAGGAGTGTGTGTACAGGGAAATGATCAAGGGAGATACACACACACACACACACACACACACACACACACACACACACACACACACACACACACACACACACACACACNCCCCCCCCCCCCCCCCCCCCCCCCCCCCCCACCCCCCCCCCCACACACACACACACACACACACACACACACACACAGTAACAGGTCATCTGCCTGGCTCATTGCATGTAGTCCAATTTCAGTGTCTGTAACAAGGTCAACAATCACACTGCTAATCACTCCCCACCTCACTAATCACTCCCCACCTTGTTGATCACTCACTAATCACTCCCCACCTCACTAATCACTCCCCACCTCACTAATCACTCCCCACCTCGTTGATCACTCCCTAATCACTCCCCACCTTGTTGATCACTCCCTAATCACTCCCCACCTCACTAATCACTCCCTAATCACTCCCCACCTCACTAATCACTCCCCACCTTGTTGATCACTCCCTAATCACTCCCCACCTCGTTGATCACTCCAATCACTCCCCACCTTGTTGATCACTCACTAATCACTCCCCACCTCATTATTCACTCCCCACCTCTATAATCACTCCCTAATCACTCCCCACCTCGTTGATCACTCCCCACCTCACTAATCACTCCCTAATCACTCTCCACCTCACTAGTCATTCCCCACCTCACTAATCACTCACTAATCACTCCCCACCTCACTAATCACTCACTAATCACTCCCCATCTTACTAATCACTCACTCATCACTCTCCACACTCTGAACTTGATTGTTTAATTTAGCTTTTCCTGAATTCCTTCACCCCTTAACTCCTTGCCTCATCAAAACTAGTTCACTCTCTATAACGAGGTTAAAGACACGGTCGAACGCACTGAGCTTCCTCCAATCATTTGACTTCCTGCTTTACTGAAAATGTCACATAAAAACTGATTTCATGGCTGGATAAAAAACTCACTTTCATTCCCTGAATCACTAAAACATACAGATCACAGACTTCATATAACATACAGAAGGCTTTCTTCTGAAGATCTATCATCACTAATAAGCTGAAACAGGAACCCAGCAGAACCTTCAGACTGGTTCTGAGATTCCCTGCTGGTTCCTGCACTGATACAGAGTCTCACTGATCCACACTGAGGTGGAGGGTGAAGAGCGATCACAACCCGATCAGAGCGAGAGAGCAGGATCAGCAGCTTAACCACAGGAGAAAAACATCACACCATCACCATGCGTGGGAGAGAGAGAGAGAGAGATGGGATATAGAGAGGATAGATAGATAGAGAGAGAGGGAGGGAGAGAGAGAGGACAGAGAGAGAAAGAGAGAGGATTTCATTTTTAAAAATGAGTGAAAAAGGAGGAAGGGATGGAGTGTGAAACAGAGGTATAGAGTAAGAGTGAGAGAGAGAGAGAGAAACTAATTTTAAGAACAGATTGGTAACGTCAACTGTCAGGATTAACTGTGATTAAATGCGCTTACTGGTTTTTGGCACATGGCTACACAACACTGGCATTTAAACAGCAGGGGCGCGCGCACACACACACACACACACACACACTCAAAACATAGCATTGTAATTATACAGTTTTTATTTAACGCAAGCCTCCTACAGTTTACTACGAGCTGCTCTACAGGTTTTTCTTTAAACTTCCAGAAACCACATGAGTTTTCATAAATAAAATAATTACGTTAAAATAAATGAAATATAACAAAATAATGCGAGACGGCACCGATCCAATGCCCAGTATCAGTATCAGGCCAATACCAGCACAAAATGGTGGATCAGATATCAGAGAAAACAGATCAGAGATCAGATCCTGTAACAAACAGCAAAGATTGGAACTGGAAAAGAAACTAAAAAAAAAAAAAGTTCTGGATCTTGGTTTTCGTTTGTCAGGATTGATTTAATTATATTTATACTTTATTATATTTACAATGTATGTAATTTTTGTGTGAAAGAGGTGGAAGACGGATAACTACGTCTGGATCATGAGGGCAGATCTTAAGTTATATACCACCAGCCAATCAGAACTGGATCACATGGCGTCCACACTAACCTTATTTCCCTTTCGTTTGGCTCAGCAAGGTGACAATCGTCTGTAATCTATAATCCTAATCCTCTAGCGACTCACGAGTGAATTCGATTTTGAGTCATAATGCTGTGACGCAACTCAACTATAAATGAATTATTTGCAATATTTATCTCAATTTTTGATTTCTGTGCTCCATATTATAATCATTTACTGCCATCATTAAAAATGTATTTGCATGAGGGCTGCCGGAATGGATTTGATTCAAATTTGCGTAATATTTACATATTCAAAGGAGAATGTTTAAGATCCCATGTCCTACTTTTGGTCACCTGAGGTGCGTTTATTTCATTCCTTACTTTTTAACTGATAAATAACTGGCGTGTTACTTCTTCCTGGAAAAGATCTCGGATTGAATAATAAAAAAATAATAATTAATAAACTGTGTGTAATTTTAACCAGGAACTCATCTGAGAATCGTCAGGATTTCAAACAACAGTAAATTGAGCATGTAGTGCACTATGTAGTGTCTATAACTCCACTCTCATACCCTATTTAGTGAGCATCTGTAGTGAATATCGGGTTTATCTGGGACATGGATTCCCTGAGAAATGAAGAGGGAGTGTGTAAATCAACACAAACTGTGAAGCATTATTTACTTATGATAAAAGAATATTCACACACATTTAAACACTGAACTCTTTACACAATTAAAACTCAAATGCAGTTTTATTGGAATTATTGAGTTAGCGGTCTTGAGTGAGATATTTTGTGCTGTTTTAAATATTTTAATTTAAATGAAGTATTCCTGCATACAAGTGTGTAAAAATCAGATTATGATGTTTTGAGCACTGATTATTTTTCAACCCGGAGAGTTGGTTTATTAATTTGGGAACATCAGCTACACCAAGTCATCCAACGTTACGTAGCGAGCCAAGTGTGCTTACAAGCTCGCTAACGTTAACTAAAATAAATGTCGTCATATGTGCGATTGGTTGTTAAATATAGTTTGGCCCCTCAGTATCAGACAAGCTTGCTCCATCTGTATTCTTCCTCCAGAACTCGGAGACCTTGTGATCTTGGCTCACTTTCTGTTCCTAGATCCAGACTTAAAACTCGTGGTGATTGCGCCTTTGCGATCGCTGGGCCGAAACTCTGGAACGGTCCGCCTCTCCATATCAGATCAGCCCCTTCTACTTCAGTCTCACTGTCACTCTGAAGGCACATTTATTCTCTCTGGCCTTCAGTATTCCATGAACACTGGTTTACAGCTTTACTGCTGTATTTGCTTTGCTTTGTCGTCTGTTTTGTTGTTCTTGTAGTTTTCCTTTTTTGTATTTTTCGTAGTTTTAGTCTTTGTACAGCACTTTGGTCAACCCTGGCTGCTTTTGTATCTTCCTCTCCTTTCAGCTTTTCCCTTCAGGGGTCTCCACAGAGAATCATCTCTCTCCACCTATCCCTAGCTTCTGCATCCTCAACACCCGCACCCACTAGCTTCATCTCCTCATTTATTACCTCCATATACCTCCTCTTTGGCCTTCCTCTTCGCCTTGGTTGCTTTTGTATGTGCTTTATAAATAAACATTGAGCAAATTTCATTTAAACAAAATCAGATGCTCACTACATAGGGTACAGCATAGTGATGTTACAGTCCCTATGTAGTGCACTAGATGCCTGGTGGAACTCCTACACGTATGGACGACTACAAGAAGAATACTAAAAGTGTTTTTTAGTAAAAAATGCTCCAACAGCTTGAATTACAATTCTCTATTTCTCAACATGATACGTTTTAAAAGCAGCAAGCTGTCATGCTGAAAAAAATAACCAGGAAATAAACAGGTCGAAAATTGAGATGCATAAAGAATTGTTTTAAATCTCTAGGCCGCTTTAATCCGGAGCATTTAGCATTTCCTAGAAAGACGACGAGATGATAAGGCAAGAAATAAACGACAGAGCATATGGAGTGTAAATCTCTGGTCGTTTAATTTACTGCTTAAGAAGCGGAGTGTTTAATGAGGTCAAGTCTTTTCATAACAGATCCGAGCTGATACTGTGGAGAATTCCAATAATGATTTATTTCCTGAAAATGATTACATGCTTCACGCATCGCTGCATCATCATCATCATCCCACAGGAAATTTCCATTAAACAGAAAAAAAACTTGCTCTTCAGTACAATCTGGAATAAAGACGATGTTCTAGATCAAGTGTCACTTTAAGGTTTGATCAGTTTAACAAGAAAACTCGAGTTTAGTCTCATTTTTTACTCTTTACCACTACTAGACTGTGAGAGCAGTGAAACGTCACACTACAGTGGATCTGAGGTCACGTCGAGGGCTGGACACACCACGTGAGGTGATCCTGAAGAGCTCAGTGATTAAAGGATTACACACACACACACACAGAGAGAGAGAGAAAGAGAGAGAGAGAGAGAGACTCTGCATACCCATATTGGTAAAAGTTTCAGTAAAAGTACACAGGGCAACAACAAAACTCCTGCAGAGTGGAATTAGGACAATACCCGCTTCTAATCAGTGTCCAAAAAGAGCTCTCAAGTTCTATGAGCGTTTAAAATGCGAACCCTCAGGACTCAGGGCCAACACACTTGTACAACAAAAAGATCATCACACTGTCTATTGGAAAGATGTCACACAATCACAAAAGAGAACTGAACTCTATTTAGAGCTGAAAACAGACTACACACCTGCAGAATATCTGAGTTATGTGAGAGAGCATAAGTTACAGAACACACTGACCAATCACAGACTCAGCCAGCGCCCTGTGGCCAATGAGAGAGAGAGAGAGAGAGAGAGAGAGAGAGAGAGAGAGAGAGAGAGAGAGAGAGAGAGACAGACAGACACAGACACAGACAGAGAGCGCTGCAGTGAGAGGAGGGACTGTGCTTCTGTCGTGGCAAATACTTCTACAGACCAGAAAAAGGAAAATGAGTTACAAAGACAAGGGGTTCTGGATGCCAAAAACCTATAG
>CM074961.1:520336-533059 GCA_037577455.1 Pangasius macronema
ACATATGCAAACTGTTGTAATTCCTACACTGTTCACCTGATTTGGATGTAAATACCCTCAAATTAAAGCTGACAGTCAGCAGTTAAAGCACATCTTGTTCGTTTCATTTGAAATCCATTGTGGTGGTGTACAGAGCCAAAAATGTTAGAATTGTTTCGATGTCCCAATATTTATGGACCTGACTGTATTTATCTATATATTTCTTTGTGGGGCTTTTATTATGTTTGAGGTTGATATCAGATGTTTTTTTTTTTTTTTAGATCGTATCATATCATTATATGTGGAGAGACCACAGGGAAAAAAATCATTTCACTTATTTGTTTGTTTGTTTGTTTGGTGGACGGTGCCAGTTGGTTCACTTTTTTCCCGCCATGACGACGGACATGTGGAAAAGCCGCGTACCTGTGGATGTTTCCTCAGGAAGTCGTGCAGGAGGTGAAGCTCAGCGAGAAGCTCTGTGTGATCCTGGCAGCGGATGAGGAAGACGCCGGAGAGGATCTTCTCCACGCTGAAGCTCTCTAAAGCTTTACGCTGCTCTGAGAACCCACACACACACATACACACACACAGAGAGAGAGAGAGAGAGAGAGAGAGAGAGAGAGAGAGAGAGAGAGAGAGAGAGAGAAAACCCAGATTTCCTGCTGAAGTGTGGTGTTTGAAGACAAGCAAGATGATGACATCATCAAAAAGCGCCAGTCACCAGTTGTGATGATATCGCGCGTTCACTCTACAGCCACACACGAGAGGGAGAACTTTTCATAGTAAACCTTTTTTTTCCACTGTGTAACAGATGAAGGAAGGAAGGAAACACACCTTCGTCCTCAGTCAGAGCGGCGCAGTGCTTCACCGCAGCCTCGGCCACACCCACCAGCCGCTCCACCACAAACCCGCCCTCTGTGTCGATGAACACGGCTTCACCACCCAGTCCTCCAAAACACACCGGGATCTGCACGTCCACAGCCAGTTGCACACTGACACACACACACACACAGTGAATCTTTACACACATCAGTTCTCATATTAACCTTTTTCATGCCTCTCCTCGGAACCTAAACACTCCGTCATGAGGTTCTACAGCACACAGAACCTCTCAAAGGTTCTAGACAGAACAATAAAGAGTCACTCGCTCTGGCTCCATGAGGACTAGACTCCTCTCGGGTCTCACTCACCACAGCTGCGTTTTTCCGACTCCCGGGACGCCGCAGATTTCCGTGGTCTTCCCCACAGGAACCCCGCCCCCGAGCACAGCGTCCAGCTCTGAGCAGAAGGTGACGATGCTGCCCCGCGTCTCCTCCTGGTGCAGGAGATCCAGCGCTGTCAGGCTCTGCACCGCTGCCCCCTGCTGGAGGGGTGAGGAGTCGTCACGCAGCGTCCGCAACACCTCGTTAGCTTCCTCCGGAGAGAGCCCTGCTGCTGAACACACATCACCGCAGCTACATACACCTACTACACATCATGTGCTCAAGTGCAAAAGTTTACATCCCTCCTGCTTTAAAAGGTGGGGAAAAAGGAGAATGTACGAGTTATACAGTTTATCTGCTATTACAAAAGCTTTAAATGTAATGTGGGTGAATTCTGGAAAAGACAACAAGACAAAACAGTAAACGAACTAACTAACTAACTAACTAAGTAATTTTTTTTGTGAATATTACTCCAGAGGATGTGAAAAAGTTTAGATGTAATCAGAAAAAAAAATGATATGGGACTCTTTTTTGAACTGATAGCAGTTTGATTCTTTTTCCTATTAATATGTTTAATCAACAATTAAAGTTCTTAACAATTTACACAATTATAAGGAATGTGATAATGAACATCTGATAAACCAAACTGTGTGTTAAAGGAAAAAAATGTCCTTTGTTTGTCCCTAAGGGGGTGCAAACTTTTGCTCTCAGCTGTAAATACAGATGAAACAACGCAGACTTTGCACAGAAGTGTACCTTTACACAGCTGGAGCGGCTGCAACTCAGTCAGATCTGCAGCTGTGTGAAAGCCAGCGTTTATTACCCTGACCTTCACAGAAGGAGCCAGAGGAGAACTGCTCACGGTCCTGAGCATCATATTACTCTCACTGCACTGCTGCTGATTTTTAATGTCTAAACTTTCACCAGGAAGTTTACTAAGTTTCTAAACTTTCATCAGTATAATACAGAATCACTCCAGATCACTCCACTCTAAATTAGAAGTACATCTGAATATCAAAACCACACTGCAGTCTTAAATAAACAGCTATAATCAACACGCCGCTAATTTCCAAAACGCGCTTTCCGTCCTAAGGTCCCTTTTCGTATTCCGTATATCACTTCCGCATATTTACAACACTAGCGTCCTCCATTTTGGAGAGGGAAAAAAACTCGTTAGTATGATTTTACACTAAATAAATAAAGAACTAAATAAACAAATAATTCACTCGTGGAATCGATATCATTTATATAATGTCGAAACGTTTTTTTGTCCAAAAAAAAAAAACGGTTTAACTGTTAAAATCAACATGCTCATAGCATCCTTCTTTGCTGGTTTTACTCCAGATTAATAAACTTTAACCTTTACACGAAGCTAAATACCTCTTAGATGGAATAAAGAGAGAAAAGAGAGCAGTAAAACTAACACGAATGTAACTTTGAGGGAAAAAACGAAACGGGTACATTCAATCGAACAAATTCGCACCGCGCTTTTTTTGAAACATGTCCTTCGTTGCATTCCGTATCCGACGGTTTGCGAGAAGGGACAAATTAAGGGGGAAAAAAAGCGCGTTTGGAAAAACAAAGACCCTGTGTTTTGATTAGAAAGCGTCCATTTTGCCGCGTCAGTGTGGGAATATTGTGGATTCACTAATCACTGTACAGCGGGTTGAGTCGAGTGCTGTGATCAGGTTTAGGTTTGAAAACAGCAGCAGATTTCTGTTTTGTACGCAGTGAGAATCTCACAGAGAAAGGCTGAGAGAGCTGGTCCAGGATCAGACTGTACAAACTCCCTAACCTGTAAGACCTGAGTGTGTGTTTAGTGTTTATTGTTTGGGTGTTTGTTTATTGTGTTTAGTGTTTATTGTGTTTAGTATGTGTGTGTGTTTAGTGTGAATGTGTTTAGTGTTTATTGTGTTTAGTGTTTATTTTGAATGTGTTTAGTGTTTATCGTGTTTAGTGTTTAGTGTTTATTGTATTTATTGTGTGTGTGTGCTTAGTGAGTGTTTAGTGTTTATCGTGTTTATTGTTTTGTGTGTATTTATTGTGTGTGTGTGTGTGTGTGTGTGCATGTGTTTAGTGAGTATTTAGTGTATATCGTGTTTATTGTGTGTATTTATTGTGTGTGTGTGTGTGTGTGTGTGTGTGTGTTTGGCGTGAGTGTGTGGGGGATGAATTGTCGCTCGGAGGTGTTGGAGGTGTCTCTGGAGGCCCGGCAGGTGGATGAGGCCATGGCGGCGCTGCTGCACACCATCCTCCTTCACCGCAGCACCGGAAAGTTCCACTATAAGAAGGAGGGGACGTACTGCATGGGCACGGTGGGGACTCAGGACGTGGACTGCGACTTCATCGACTTCACCTACGTGCGGGTTTCATCGGACGAGCTTGAGCGCGTGATCCGGAAAACGGTGACCGAGTTTAAGGTGCAGGACTTTATTATTATTATTATTATTATTATTATTATTATTATGATCCATCCATTCACACACACTTTAGAGATTGTCCAATCACAACACATGTTTTTGGAGTGGGGGAGGAAACTGGAGAACCCTGAGGAAACCCCCACAGTACAGGAGAGCAAGCACACAGAGCGATGACGTGAATCGAACCTCCAGCCCTGAAGGTGTGAGCCAAAACGTGCTGAGCACTAAACCACCCTGCCTCACTGTTATTATTATTATTATTATTATTGTTATTATTATCATCATCATAAATTACTCTAAATAAGCTGACAACCCGCAAACACACGCATCATATTTAATAGTTTTACATCAGAGAGGGAAAGAAAGACAGCACCAGCGCTCTGCACCTGTCCGTATTTTTTTAATGACATTTTTTTGTGAATCATTGTTTGATTGTGAGTGTAAAAGAGTGAGAGTGTGTGTGTGTGAATGTGTAACTGCTGGCTCTGTAATGACAGTACTGGGCTCGTGCGTCTCTCACACACACACACAGAATGTTGATGGAGATGTAGTTGAAATCACGCAGACGTCTCCGCTCTCACACCAGACCTCCATCACATAAATAAGCGCCAGCACACGGTTCGGGTTCGGGTCTCGTTCGCTTAAATTTTTCATGAGCACATTTTACACCCGTAGCATCACATCACCACTGTTCCATCACTGTGGAGTGCAAAGTGCAGTTTGTTTATCCAGCCAGATTTACACTTCTACACGCCAAATCAGAACTTTCACTGAATGAAGGCTAATGGAAGTTAATTTGATGGCTCTCATCATTATTATTATTATTAGTAGTAGCAGTATTAGTATTATTATTACTATAAAACATTTAATAAATCACATTTATATGCATAAAACTAAACAACGTTTGGTAAAAATCTCCTGCGATCTCAGGCGGCTGACGGGTTGAGAGCCTTTGATCTAATTAATGATTTCAGATCTTTCTGGTGAGACATTCTGATTCTCATCTCCTGAAGTTGGATTCTCCTGAACTTGGACATGGACTTTAACCTGTGATTTGGAGAGCTTCCTCCCTCCCTCAATGCTGTTATGACCTCAAGCACTTTTGTTATTTTTTTGTTTCTTCTCCAGGATGCGCTGGGGAACTCGGGCAGTGACGGGATGGGTCAGATCTCTCTGGAGTTCTATCAGAAGAAGAAGTCACGCTGGCCGTTCTCAGACGAGTGCATCCCCTGGGAGGTGTGGACCATCAAGGTGAACGTGGTGAACCTGGCCAACGAGCAGGAGCGTCAGATCTGCCGGGAGAAAGTGGGCGAAAAACTCGGCGAGAAGGTCATCAACATTGTGGAGGTCATCAACCGGCACGAGTACCTGCCCAAGATGCCCACGCAGTCCGAGGTGGACAACGTGTTCGACACGAGCCTGAAAGACGTCCAGCCTTATCTGCACAAGATCACGTACCAGATTACGGATTCTCTCGGGACATCAGTGAGCACCACCATGAGGAGGCTCATCAAAGACACGCTGGCGTTATAACAGGGTTATAAAGTCCATCATCAGTTACACACACACACGCACACAGGTTTCCTCTTTATCAGTCTGTAATTAGCATCAGAAATAATCTAGCAGCCAAAAGTAAAATGTATAATTAATTGTTTCAAAGACTTTTGAATGAAAGCTTATGGTTTAAGTATAAATAGTGACGTTAATGTTAATGCCCATGTCTAAGTTTAATAATAAGTATTTTCTTAAACGTGTTTTAAAATTAAACTGTTTCCTCGCTTTAAGAAAATCCTACAGGATGAGAGAAGTGGTGACATTTTGCAAAACTTCATCAGGAATTAAAAATATAAAAGATCTGGACACTTTTCTTGTGTTATGTTAGTGCTGAAGTGATACAAGATGACTCATGAGTGGGGGGGGGGGGGGGCACAAACTTTTGCCTGGTGGTTTTAACTTTGTACAATGTAAAAATGAACTCATGTAAAAAATCCAGTGTCTGACTGATTGATTGATTGATGTTTTGCTGGGGGAAAAAGACAATAGCATTAGATAATGTTTTTATTTTCATTTGACAGAAAACAGAGAAAATCTACTGCAGGTTTGTGTAAAGGTTAAATCATTCCGCTGTGAGACCTGCCGATCAGCGTCACTTTACTTTAGAAAGCAAGCGGTTAAACAGTAGAGGAAAAGAAAAAAATCACTAAACACAAAATAAACCTGCCACAGAACAAATTTATAGAATTTATAGAATTATATCATTATAAAAGATGAATTATTGCAGAGAAAACACTGAAATACCCCAAAAGTTACAGCGGTTTTCATAAAACGAAAAATATTTGTACAAAATACAAAAATCAGCCGACGGAGGAATTTTAACAAAGTCTTTAAATCATCAGCTTGAAGCTCATTAGAATGAAGAAGCGTGTTTTATTTACACTGAGGCATCTGAGGAATAAAAATAAAATAAAAAACAATTAAAAAAAAAAAGCACATTACATTCAATAAATTCTGCCTTAAAGCTGCAAAGGCATGTAAGACTCATCAATCTGACAAAACTCTTAATTATCTATTAATATTTCTGTTTATCCTCCAACATCCACAAACCAACAGCACAAATATAGTTTTATAGCTCAAAAAAAAAACAAATACATAATTGTAGAAATTGTGCTTTGATGAATATCTGTGATGTCACAACACGTCCCGTGCGATGAGCTGAGCATCGTCACCTGACTCACCTGATTAACGACTTACTTTAGTGAAGAAGTACTGATACAGTACCGTAATATAATCACTCTCACTCTGTACTTAAACAATAATGGGGGAGTAAAACAAACAAACAAACAAACAACCGCACAGCCAGAAACGCCGAGCTAACGTTCACTTTACGCCGCTCACTAGGCGCGTGCCGATGGTGTTTTTACGTCACGGTAAGTGCACCGTGGGTTTCTTTTAAAAAAAAAATAAAATAAATAAATTTAGATTTAGAATAATGTCACAATATTTCTCCGAATGCGACAGAGTTTAACTCACTGCACCAAAATGTCCACAATATATAACACAAAACCGTATATATACACGTTTATAATGTTTATAACTATACAGTATATCATACACCATTTAAAAAAAAAGTATATCTGCGAGAATAAAAACATGATCACAATTTATATATATATATAAATTCTGAATCTGAAAAACGCTTGTGTGTATGTACTAGGGATTTTTAACACAATTCTGGAATAATATTGTAAAACGTCACCTCATTATTGATCGTGATATGAAAGTTTAGTATCGGTGCATGCCTACTGCATGTTATTCGCTCGTGTGTGTGTGTGTGTGTGTGTGTGTGTGTGTGGTGTATGTCCTTGTGTTTTCTTCAACCACTGAACAGTGAATTAAAAAAAAAATCCTAATAAAAAAAAAATCTAAAGTAAAAAAGAAAAAGAATGAGCATGTTTTGGTTTCAGGTGTAAATGCACACACACTCTCACACACTCTCACACACAAACCCCCCCAAAAACAAACATACCGTCATTTCATAAATTACATAAAAACATAAAACAAAATAAGTAATTTCATAATACGTTTTAGTTTTCAACACTTTCACCGTTAAAGGAACAAAATCTCGAAATCTCATGCACTGGTTTTCATGAAGAATGTGCTGTTAGAATAACAATAATAATAATAATAATAATAATAATAGTAACAACACTTATTCACCAATTAGAAATTAATCCCCGGCGTGAAATGACTTGTTATTTTCTGTATGTAGTAAGGCAACACAAAACATCTAATTTTTGGATTTTCGAGCAAAAGCCCGGCTCCATCACTCAGACGGGTCGCGGGTTAAAGTTCGTATAAATGTAATACAAAATAATAAATATATATTTATATGAAATTGCAGAATGGGGAGGAAAGAAACGACGTCACGTCCTGAACACTACAGTCGCTCGGGTTTGGGTTTGATGTGGCTTTTGGATCGAGGAGGGAAAAGAAGGCCACGGAGACGAGTAACGAGCGTAACTCCTACGCAAAGCACTTTTACAGAGTTATTGCAGGTTTTTAGAAGCAGGTTTTTAACATTCTGGACGAGGAGATGACCATCAGAAATGAGAAATAAACATCTGAATTTGTACACTTTGTTCACTGATGCACCAGGAAGTGAAAAACAAAACAAAAAAACACAAAATAAAAATAAGTGTAGTACATGTATTCGTGTATGGATAAGCATCCTGTGTGTGTGTGTGTGTGTGTGTGTGTGTGTGTGTGTGTGTGTGTGTGTGTGTGCGCGCACGTGTTAACCCAAACGCAGTCGAGACATGATGAGTGTGTGACGTTCGCTTCTTTAGACCCTGATCTATTAACCGAGCCGCCATCTTGGATACCCTGCCCAAGCCCCGCCTCCAAATTTTTTTTCACCTATATGTTATTTTAAAAAGTGTTATTTTATTTAATCTCTCTCTCACATACACACACATACACACACACACACACACACACACACGCACGCACACACGCACGCACGCACACACGCACACACAACGGCTGCTCGGCTACGTTGGGGTTGAAGGAGACTCCTTTAGCATGAATGAATGGTGTGATTAGACGTGACTGTGGCTCTGCTCGTGACTCCACAGACTGAAGGCAGTCTTGAAGGTCCTGTGGCAGAGTTTGCACATGTACTGCCTCTTAAATGTCAGAGCAGACAGCGTCGGCGCGTGATAAAACAGCGTGTCCGATTCCTGAGAAGTTGCTGGATTTTCAGCGCTGTCTGACCTGGAACGAGAGAAATCTCCGCCTGACTTTTCCTGCTCCGCTCTTTCGGGTTTGGACAGAGAAGACGCGAGGGTTCTAGGCTCCTCCTCCGAGACTTTCCCTTCGGTTTGGCCTGATTTTGGTGGAGACGCTTGTGAGGACGGAGGCTCTTGGGCGGAGATGGTAAGAGTCGGAGATGGAGGAGGAGAGCACGGAGGCGGTCTGTCCATCTGTCTGCTCACGGGCTCTTCGGATGACGACGACATGTGGGACTGATAGTGGCTCCAGAGACGGAAGTTGGTCCGGAACGCTTTGTGGCAGATGTGGCAGATGAAGGGCTTGATGTGGCAGAGAAGCTCCTGGTGGCGCTCGAGGGCTTTGTGAGAGCCGAAGAGTTTGCCGCATTTCTCGCAAGGCCGCACGCCTGGTTCCTCGGGAGCTGAGGGTTCTCTGTCCGTCACCGGTTCCTCCTGAGGCTCCTCTTTTACGATGAGCTTGCCCTGATTATGAATCGAGCTCAGGTCCTCCGGGAGGTAAGAAGACGAGTCCTCGGAGTCGCCATATGTCACGTCGTCTCTCATCGCCTCTTTAGGAGGCAGCGGAGCGCCGGCAAGTTCCGCCGTCTCTTGGTTAACGTCGTGGTACCCGATGGTCAGCTGCTCCCTGACGGTCATCATGTTCTGGTTGTGAACTTCGACCTGATGGCGCCAAATGCTGAAGGAGGATTTAAAAGTGCGCATGCACTCGAGGCAGGTCAGCTTTTTGTACTTGCAGTGAGCCTCGTGATCCTTTTTCACCAGCGTGTTGGAGAACCTGAGGCCACAGTAAGGACAGACGGTTGCGTAGCGACACGCTCTCTCGTGATCCTCCAGCTCGCTCAGAGAGAACAGTTTCACGTTGCAGAGCCTGCAGGGGAAAACCTCTTTGTCTTGGTTCTCCTTGACGTGTCCCGTTTGCTCCTGCCGCTCACGTAGACCTTCCTCATCTTCTGCGTCCATGCTAGCTCTCTCATCGGTGTGTCCTTTCATGTGCAGTTTGAAATGCGACTGGAAGAAGAACATTTTCCCGCAATAGGGACATCCGTAAGACCTCGATCTCCGGCTTTTCTTGGCAAACGGCTGAGCTTGATGGCTCTGCTTGTTTCTCCTGAGCTTCATGATCAAGGCTTTCTTTATCTCACGCTCTCGCACTATGTCTATGAGTTTCCTCTGGAACTTCTCGTCCAGCACAGAGTAGGAGCTGGAAGAAGCCGCCGGGTTTTGGACCACGCCGTGTTGGGTCTGGCAGTGCGTCCACACTTTGAAGTTCGTATGAAAGCGCTTGTGGCAGATGTCGCACGCGTATGGCTTCTCCGGGTTATGGTACATGTTCACGTGGCGGTAGAGCCCTGCATTTGACCTGAACACCTTCATGCAGCTCCAGCATTTAAACATCTTCGTTGGCCTCAGTTCTCTGAGCTCCTGATCGTCCACGTTGCGAGCTGAATCATCGGTCACGCCATCCTCATCCGTGAACTGGTGTTCGTTCAAAACTTTGGATCGTTTAAACGTGTACGAATTACCATCCAACTGTAACCTCCTTTTCACAGAAGGACTGAGGTATCCTCTAGGATTTTCATCAAAGTTGGTCTCGAAATCTCTAAAGTTGACGGGCAGATTGTCCTCTACAGTGACCCGTATGATTTCGGAAGGATCGGCCAATGGGCTGCTGGCTTCCGTTTTGACTGTCACTCTGTCCTCTACCTGAGAGTCCTTGTCTTCCCTGGCCATCGCGTTATGCTGTTTGGACCTGAGAACAAGCGGCATCAAGTGATGTTTGCTCCCGGACGACGGCGACTCAACCGTGTTCATCTCCGATTTTACAACAGGCGGCTCCCTGCTCTGTGAGTCCTTCAGCTCCAAAACTGGGGAGAAAACAGGAACCGGACTGTCCATGGATAAGGATCTACGAAGCAGGCTTTTAATAAGTGGCCCGCTCCGGTCTACGGTTTGGTTATGTGCCCCCTGCTGCGTTCCAGGGACCGATTTTGGATCGTACATCTGTTCGGTTTTCACCTCCTCTGCTGGGTCTTCTGCAGGATCTGAGTTTAAGTGCTGTATGGTTTCGCTGAAAGACACCGAAGAGGTCAGCTGCGGCCTCGCCAAGGGCGATCTGTACTCTGCACGGCCCTTGAGGATGGACGGCAAAGACGGAATGATGGTTTTCGATTCATCCTCTGGCTCTTTCGGAGCGTTTTTGCTAAGATTCATCCCCATTTCTGTTGGTTTACCGTATCCTGACGGACGATAATCCAGACCCGACCCAGGCTGAGTCTCCTCTGGTGCATGCCTGGACGTTTTTCCGTGGGGAATCGCGTTCTCTCTATGGGCGACGCCAACGCCACCTTGGTGTACAATGACACTCCTCTTGGTGAGCGAGCTGTCATCCTCGTCGGGAAAGCACAGCTTCTTTCGGGTCACGCAGTACGACACCTGCGGCCTGGTGGACATTATGTTAGTCAGGAACGGGATGCCCAAACTGTACCCCAGCTCCTGAATCACCGCCAGGCTCCCTCTGTCCACGAACAGGGACGAGGAGTAGATGTAGTTCAGCACGATCTCAAACGCCTCGGGCTCACAGAAGTCCAGCTGGATCATGTCTCGGTTCTCCGAGTCTCTCCTGGAGAACAGAGTGTGGAAATACTCGCTGCTGGCGGCGAGGACGCTCCTGTGGGCCGGGTAGCGATTCTCGCCTGCCATCAGCACCACGTCGCAGAACTGGCCCTTCAGACGCTGCTCGTTTAACACGCCAAGCAACGAGACGGCGTGGGCAGGGCTGCTGTAGTGCACCAGGCTCTCCATCGTGGCCCTGAGGGACACAAACAGCTCGGTTTTAGAGTTTGATAATAATCATTTTTAACAAAACGCCAAACCTCACGCCCTTAAAACCGACCAGATCCTAACGAGTTCTGTCCAGTAAACACACTGAGAAGGTGCGTGAACTTCAATTATCATTCAGAGGAGTTCCTTAAGGGTATATCACGCACATTAAATCCATTTTAAAGGTATAAAGATACACGCTAAAGGTAAAAAAGGTGTATGATGATACCCAAAGCAACATGGAAAAAACAAACCAACAAACAGATGTATAGTGTTAGAAAACAAAGTAAGAGGCTTGCTGTCATGGCGCATGCGCGAACCGGTATCACATTACTTCACGCTTAATCACACACTGAGTGTGTGTGTGTGTGTGTGTGTGTGTGGACGATCTTCTCTTCATCACATGTCTATAATTCACTAATCTGGATATTTTAATCGTGGCTCACGCGCTGTTGTGATTCGATCAACCAAAAGCACAGAGTGTACCGAGAGTGTGTATGAGAGCGTGCACACACACACACACACACACACACACACACACACAGTTGTCATTTCACTTCTCTGAGCTCAGACGCAGAAGAGAGAAAGACACAACAGACGGATAAATGGAAAGAAAGAAAAAGAAAATGAAAGAGAGACAGAAGAAGAAAAAGAAGAAGAGAGACAGAACCCCGTGCGCGCGACGTTACGTCAGAGAAAACGCCGCTTCTCTCTCTCTCTCTCTCTCTCTCTCTCTCTCTCAATTAGAGCTCAAACTTCTTTCCCCTGCTGAAGTCTCAGTCTCTCTCTCTCTCTCTCTCTCTCTCTCTCTCACTCTGTGTCGCGCGCGCGCGCTGCACGCTGACGGAACAGCGTTGGAGTCTCAGCAACTCACCGCGTCTCGAGGCCCCGGGAACAAGCGCGCGAACACTTTCCGCTCTTATTCCTCTTATTCCGTTTTTGTTTCTTTCTTTTCTTTTCTTTTCCTTCTGTTATTGTTTTCCGAGTTGCGTCGTCCGCACAGCAGCCGTGATTCCATCCATCTTGTATTTGACGTCATTCCGTTCCAGGGATGAGGTCATCGCTTAGAGCGCGCGTCACGTGCGCCGCGCTCTGATTGGCTGCTCCGCATCCTGTGGGCGGTCATGCAGGAAATGGCGGATGGCTCCTCTTAAAGGGACAGGCAACCTGTTTTACTCTAAACTCTAAACACCACAACAGGTATAAAATAATTTTATATATATACACCGATCAGCAATAACATTAAACCCACTTACAGGTGAAGTGAATAACGCTGATTATCTCGTTACAGTGGCACCTGTAAAGGTGAGGGATTATTAGATTATTAGGCAGCAAGTGAACAGTTAGGTCTCGAAGCTGATGTGTTGGAAGCAGGAAAAATGGGCAAGTGTAAGCATCTGAGTGACTTTGACAAGCGCCAGATTGTGATGTCATGTTGTAGGATGACTTTGGTGGTCTGTAAGAAGAAGAGGTCAAAGATAGAGATAGAGAAGAAAACCAAGTGGTGGAAGC
>CM074961.1:533159-544041 GCA_037577455.1 Pangasius macronema
TAGGGATAGGTGGAGAGTGATGATTCGCTGTGGCGACCCCTGAAGGGAAAAGCCAAAAGAAGAAGAAGAAGAAGATTGTGATGTCTAGATGACTGGGTCAGAACATCTCTAAAACGTCAGGTCTTGTGGCGTGTTCCTGGTGTGCAGTGGTTAGTACCTACCAAAAGAGGTCCAAGAAAGGACAACCGGTGAACCAGCAACAGGGTCATGGATACCCAAGGCTCACTGATGCGTGTGGCGAGTGAAGGCCCGTCTGGTCCGATCCAACAAAAAAAAATTGAAAAAGTGAATGCTGGCTCTGATAGAAAGGAGTCAGAACACACAGTGCAGTTTGCTGCATATGAAGCTGCGTAGCTGCAGACGGTCAGAGCGCCCATGCTGACCCCTGACCTCCACCGAAAGCTCCTACAATGGGCACGTGATCATCAGAACTGGACCATGGAGCAGTGGAAGAAGGTGGCCTGGTCTGATGAATCACGTTTTCTTTTACACCATGTGGACAGCCGGGTGCGTGTGCGTCGCTTACCTGTGGAAGAGATGGCACCAGGATGCACTATGGGAAGAAGGCAAGCTGGTGGAGGCAGTGTGATGCTATGGGTGATGTTCTGCTGGGAAACTTTGGGTCTTGGTATTCATGTGGATGTTGTTTGAAATGCACCACCTACCTAAACATTACTGCAGATGAAGTACACCCTTTCATGGCAGCAGTGTTCCCTAATGGCAGTGGCCTCTTTCAGCAGGATGATGCTCCCTGCCTCACTGCAGAAACTGTTCAGGAACAGTTTTAGGAACATGATAATAGGTATAGAAAGTGTAAACCATTACCAAATATACAGAAATATTTTTAAAAATCCAATCATTTTTGCACAATTTCAGCATCTAAGCAGTAAATATTATCCACCCTTTTAATCCTGCTGAGAAATAATCCAAATATTATTACAGTACAATACAGAGCCTCTAGAAGGAGAGAGAGAGAGAGAGAGAGAGAGAGAGAGAGAGAGAGAGAGTCCTCAGTGAATGTGTGGGAAAGGAGCTAAAATTAAAAACGCTTCTGGACAATAGTAGAGCAATCTGCTTTTATTTGTGAACTGTTTTCTTTCCTTCCAAACAGTTTATTAAACTGAATATTATAATCATCTCTTGTTGTTGTTGGTGGTGTTGTTCTTTTTGTCATGAACGTTTTATTGTCATGTTTTGAGTCTCCGCTCGCAGTCTGTCTCCCCTGACTTCAGTTTCACTTCATCACTTCACGCTAAGGTCCAAACTCACACAAACAACACTACAGGAGTGTTGTGTTTAATACTTTTATGAGTGTAAGCTGGAAGAGCTTTGGGTCATTACACACCGACCTTCAGGCTGAAAATGATTGAGAATATCTAATGACAGGCATGTATTTGATGATGGAGGGTTCTAGAAGGTCTAATTGTTCCTGGCCCTCTGAAACTAATTAAAACACTGTAATTGATAAGGCGTGTGTGTGTGTGTGTGCGTGTGTGTGTGTATGTGTGAGAGAGAGAAAGAGAGAGAGGACCTCTGGGGTTCACACTCATTACTCTGACCCAGGAGAGAGACCTGGCTGTGTTTATCTGCTCTCACAGAACCTTTGCACTCAAAACTAACACCATTTAACACAAAGCAGACGCATCAACAGGGTTCAACTTTCACTTTCATTATGACTTGGTCTATGAACTCCAGGGCAAAAAACAGGAAAAGCCCAAGATATGAAGGAAATATGAAGCTTTTAATGGTCTTAAGAACAGATGATTGGTGAGGAGATGAGCAGGAATGAAGCAGATGTGCTCCTGAGAGCTCCTGTGCCTCATTCGCTGCAGTGAAATTCACGTCTATAGTCTTCTTGTACGCAAAATCAAGATAATGATTAAAATGTTTGATGTAAAATTCAGACTAACACGTGTCTGGGTGTACAAACTTTTCCAAAAATATCTTCTGAGGTGTTTTTTCTTAAAAGATGAGTGATTATTTGGTTATCTTCTGCACCTGATGCAGCTCATCAAGAGCCACAAGACTTAAACATTTAAAGAAGTCAAAGGGAAAAGCTCCCAAACTGAGCTCCTTTATCTACCTGCTTCATTCCTGCTCATCTCCTCACCAGTGATTTGTTGTTAAGATCACTGAAAGATTAATATTTTCCCTTTTTTTTTTTTTAAACCCAGGAGTGTACTTATCATAATTCCTGTCGTGTGTGTGTGTGTGTGTGTGTGTGTGTGTGTGTTTTCTATAACAGCGGCTCTGACAGTAGTGCAGCTGCAAATCACAGGTTTATTTATAATTAATGCCCTCATTCTGATACGTTATTGTTTCTATAGTAACAGCTCATTCACAGGGACGCTATAGATTAGATTATTATTCTCAGTAATGCAGATGAAAGATTGGTGTAACGCTGGTGATGAGGAGGTTGTTTGCTTGGAAGTGTGTGTGTGTGTGTGTGTGTGTGTGAAACTTTTTATGGTATATACCCCCCCCCAGAATGCCACCTACAGCATCCATCAAGTGCAGAAATTAAACATTTTAAAGTTCATAAAACTTTAAATATTTTTACACCTCATCACTAACAGAAAATTGTGTGTGTGTGTGTGTGTGTGTGTGTGTGTGTATTTTAATATTTAAATAACGTGTTTCTGTATTTATAACCTCCCTGCAGGTGTAAACCCGAGGGAACCGGTGTGTTTTTGAGCATGAAGGGATGGAGAAGAGAGAGAGATCGAGTGAGAGAGAGTGGAGGAGGAGGAGGAGGAGAAGGAGGAGGAGGAGGCAGGTAACTCATGTGACACAGGTGAGGATTCTTACCAGCGCCCTGCACTCGTCTCTGAGCAGTAGGAAAGCTGCAGCTCATCATGGTGTAGTATGGTTTTGACATACGGACTCTATTCTGGAGGCCCAAAATGCCTTGGATGCTCTGTACCTGGTTAGTGGCTCTGTTTTCCACCTTCGCCAGAGGACACAACACACTGGATACAGGTGAGACACATAAACGCTGTATTTTATGATGTAATGTCCTCATCGCCACTAAAATGGACTTCATGCAGATGAAATATTCAAATATTTATAAATAATGCAATGCTATATAACACACTGGGTTATTTTTAAAAAGTTGCTGGGTCAGAATCGGGGAACATGCTGGAATTGTTCGTTCTTCTATAAAGAGTTATTTTCTGAAATTTTCTTTTGCACCTTTTGAGACAGAAACCGTCAAAATTAAATCAGATCAGATACAAATGCAAGATTTGTTGGCAAAATATATATGTGTATATGTTGAACCTCACGCTTAACCGCTGATACTCACCCCGTACTCAGTTGCCACCTTACATCACAGATTTATTTAACATCGACATCATGATGACACGGCGACGAGCTTCAACATTCATGTTCAGCTCACCAGGACTCCAAAAAAGACTGATTCAGATTAAATAGGAATAATATTATAAGATAACGGAACAGGATTCTGTAATATCACACTTTACAAGAGAGTAAAATCGAACACTTTCATGTGTTTCGTCTTTTCCAGGTTACACCCTCTCACCATCAGGGTACCATGTGTGTCCTGGGATCGAGATCGTTCCCATGACTACCGTGATCTCCTATAAGAGCGCTTACACCCAGATGACGCTGTGCGGCGGGTGGCTGCCATGGAAAATGTGTAACGTCACACGGTACAGCACTGTGTACCAGACTCAGGTCGTCAACACGGAGGAACAGGTGATGAAGTGCTGTGAAGGCTATGAGCAAGTGGGCAGTTACTGCGCTCTGGGTGAGTGAGGGGCAGAAATAAAATAGAGAAGTGTGCAATAACCACCTCTAGGGGGAGCTGTCGAGGGAGACGTGTTTGTTTCCTAGCTAAACCTCACTATGTAGCCGAACACTGCAGTAATGTTGACAGGAATCGCCATATTGGAGTCAAATTTTTTTCTCCCCTAGGCCCCACCCCTGAGGCCCCGCCCACTAGCTCACACCCTCTAGGCCACAATATCCACCGCTCTCCTTGCCTTTTATGGAGTTTTGTGGGCGTGGTTTATTTAGTTTTTGCTCACTGAACAGCTGAACCCTCCCACTGGCGATGATTTAATGTCGTCCTCTTTTAAGAAAAATACTGTAATATTGAATTAGGACAAATATTAGAGTTTATTGCACATTTCCCAGCCCTGATCTAGATATTTTCGCATCTTTGCATCTCGGATTCAAACCCTAAATATATGATTTTTGAATGGTGTTTTTTTTTAGCCCTTAACAGGAGTTCAGAGTTCACGTCTAAACCTGGAGTTTGTCCTGTACACTCTGTCTCGGGCTCGGGTTCATGGTGTCACTGGGACACGGACTGTCCCGGCTGGCAGAAATGCTGCCGATCAGAAACCCAGTCACTCTGTGTGGAGCCTCAGACACACGGTGAGAGATCTGCAGCCACACACTGGGTGGAAATAATTTACTCACTAAGCACGAGTAACTCGAGGAATTTATTTTTAAATATATGTGGTTTTTGTTTACTAATACATTATTGTGATAATATCATAAGCCATGATAAAATGTTAAGAGATTTATCGCGATATGAAAAGTTTAGTATCATCACATACCCACGTTATCCTGATCTGCAGGGTTTTTTTTTCTCTTTGCTGTTAGTAAACATGAGTTCATGGCTAAACGTGACAGTAACGGTGAAAGCAGCGTACAGTTTGGTGAACACGAACATGGGAATTTTCAACCACACACGTCTGCTGCATTCTGTGGTCTGTATCATATCAGTTTATTTAATATTCAATACAAAATGCAAATGTCCTTATACTTATACATGCAGTGTACAAGATGTCTTGAAGTTGCAGTATCTCAAAAATATATTTCCAGACCTTAACCCTGTGTGTGTGTGTGTGTGTGTGTGTGTGTGTGTGTGTGTGTGTGTGTTGTAGGTCACAGGAGCTCTGAGCCCTCTGCAGTTCTCAGTGTATCACACACACTCGTGGTCTTCAGGATGGTTCAGTACGTCCTCATGTCTGCTGCTCGGCTCATCTCAGCTCCTGTCCTTAACCTACATCTCTGACACACTTCTGCTCCTGCTGGAGAACATAGAGGAGGTGATGGCCGTGGATGTCAGGGGTACGTGTGTGTGTGTGTGTGTTTGTGTGTGTTATTCATTTTTGCAGGAACATTGTGATTCAGCTTTCCTTTTATTCCTCATGAGTCAGCAGAGAATATTTCTTCTCTCTCCAGCTCTCATTAATGTCATCCATCTCTGAATCTGTATTTTTTTTTGTAGAAATTAACCTGTGTGTGTGTGTGTGTGTGTGTGTGTGTGTGTGTGTGTGTGTGTGTGCAGATGTGGATGAGTGTGCCACACCTGTGCTGAGGGACTGCTCTCCCCTAGCCTACTGCAGTAACACTCTGGGCTCCTATAACTGTACATGTGCTGCTGGATCCACTGATCTTCAGCCCAGCAGGCCAGGAACACAGTGCATGAGTAAGTAATAATAATAATAATGATGTCCCATGATCGTTAATTTCCCATGTTATGCTCCACCCCTAGGAACTCCTTCATGTAAATAGTGGAACTAACTATAAATAACCAAAATAGCATCACCAGATAACTTCCTCTCCAGAGGGTCAGCTGTTCCAGTGACCCAAATTTCCAGAGTCCACATTAGACATACTGTAGGCTGTGTGTTTCCAACATGGCTTCCCTCTGGAGAGATCCAGCTGATGGCCAGAGTGTGCAGCTCTGGAGGTGAGCTGTGTGTGTGTGTGTGTGTGTGTGTGTGTGTGTGTGTGTGGCAGTGTGGTTGAAGCAGGTCTGCTTTGGTGCACCACACTGGTCCAACAGTCTGGTCTGGATCAAACCAGTTAAAACAGCATGGACAGCCTGGACAATGTCCAACTTCTGGAGAATCCTTTTTAAGTCTCTGAAGTAACCTCTGAGCATGGGTTGAGGAAGTGGACCTGGTGATGTAATCTTGTGGTAGCAGAAAAGTCTAGAGGAGTGCAGCTTGGTGACAACATTGACACAAGGATGATTCACAGCCATGTTGCTGTCTTTTTTCTTCTTAATATATTCATATTTCTTCTTCTCTTTCTTCTTAAGACATCTGATTACTGTGCTTGGATTTGACTGATGGACGGTTCATTAAGTTCACTGCTTGCACTTCCTGTGTTTGTCCAGATGCCAGCATAGGTCAGCGCTGGAATAATTCTCATCTTCTGCTGCAAAGATATCCAAATCTAAATATGCCTTCTCATCGGTTCTTTTGTGGGCTCACATTTTATCTTTCCCAGATCAAATTCTCATTCTCAAATTGGTGCTCCGTCCACATCTCAAGGGTCTCATTAGATAATATGATCTTGGTTTACCATCAGTGCCTGGCAACCCCAGTTGGTGGATCAATTCCAGATTGTGGATCCTATGTGGTTCCCAGTAGAACCCTTAGATGTGTCCTAATTTCCACACCACCTACTCTTCCTCAATTCTCGGAAGATTTGCTGCTTGGCATTAATTTCTTGTCCAGAATAGGCTCTAATCTCCATGCCTCACTCATGGCCTGACTCGGCATGGACAAGGCACTGCTAAGATCTGCTGTACTTACTATCTATAGGTCAGGGTACACATGCCTAAGGGCAGTGGTGGCTCAGTGGTTAAGGCCCTGGGTTACTGATCAAGCCTTCAAGCCCCAGCACTGCCCACTGTTGGGCCCTTGAGCAAGGCCCTTAGCCTACTCTGCTCCAGGGGCACTGTATCATGGCTGACCCTGCGCTCTGACCCCAGTTTCCTAACACGCTAGGATATGAGAAGAAAATAATTTCACTGTGCTCTAATGTGACAAATAAAGGCTGCTTCTGTTTCTGCCTTGTTTGTGTTGACCTTGGGGTGACTTCTCGGGCTTTAAGGAATCCTGGAGGTTCATGTCCTGGAACTGCCCTCATGTTTCAGTACACATTGTGTAGGGCTTTTCAGCACTTAAAGCACCAATAGTTGAGGAGCTTTATTTGTTCTGAATGGGTGGTGGATTGCTGAGGGGTCTCATTGCTGTGCTTGAGGTCTCCAGAATCTTGTTTCCCCTGTCACCTCCATTTTACCAGCAGCCAAGTATTGGTCACCTTCTTGTGTATTTACCTCACTTGGCTGAGACACACTGAGACAGGATACAACTGAGCAGTTGAGGGTTAAGGGTTAAAGAAGGGTTAAAGGGATTTAACCTCATGACCTTCTGCTCAGTAGTGCAATGCCTTAACCAATGAGCCACCACACACTGACCATTCCCCTGTTCACTTGCCTTTTCTCTGAATTGCAGCGCATCCCATTTGTGACACCAAATCTGTAGGACAGAAATCCAGAAATCTTTTTAAAAAAGAAGAAGCACCAAATGAAAAAAAATAGTAACTATAAACTGGCAGCAGCAAAGTAATAATAAAATAAATAATGTCTTCAATTCTTCATTTCACATGGACTCTTTCTTACACACTTGATTTAATGACATCATCAGCTACACATCTCCACTAAACATGTTTTTGTTTACTTTTTAGATACATCCTCCTCATCCTCCTCCTCCTCTTCCAGTTCAGGCTCCTCAGGTTGGAACGTAATCAGCTTTGGGCCACTGAGGAAACCTCCTCGGCAAATTATCTCCACTACTTTGTCCACTACTACATCCAGTACACCGCCTACTACACCCTCCACCACTATCTTCAACACTTCCTTCACTTTTCCACCTTCTGTCTCTCCATGCAGCTCTAATTCCAGCTCGAATTCTGGGCTCAGTACGTAACTCCTTATATCCTTGAATTTCACATAAACACAGTGATTCTGAAGGAAAACATTTGTGTGTTCCTGTACAGGAAAGGGTTCTTGAGTCAGGAGCTATGCATTTCATTTTTATCCATGTTAATCGCCATCCATGTTTATATCGATTTAGTTATTGAAGAGATTATATTTATATGTTTGTTTTGTAGGTATTCCTAAGATAGCCAACCTCTGGGCCAAAGACATCACATGCTCCTCCTTCAACCTGTTGTGGGACGTTCCCTCTCAGATCAACTTCTCGTCAAACCTCGTCCTCTTCCACGGGACTCATCAGCTGGGCACCTGGGTAACGACTTTCTCCAATTGGACATGGACCAACCTTCAGCCTGGGGTTCTGTACACCGCTCAAGTGGCCCTGTGTATGTGTGGTTACTGTGGAAATGCCACCGAGCTGAAGGTAAAGACAGGTACGTGGAGAGGAGAATGACAGGTCCATCCATTAAAGGACCAATAAGTTTCCCATTAGGTACTGATCCTGAGGGATGTATACAATGGTCAGATCATAAAAAAATATTCATTATATAAATTCTAAAGTGTTTTGAGAGCGAATGCTGTTATAAAGTGTGCATATTTTCTGATTGTAGATGCACAGACTCTACAAGCGGTTGTGCGAATAAGCAACGTAAACTTCACCGAGGCTCTGTGGAACCCGTACAGCGAAGAGTACAAGATGTTTACTGAAAAAGTCAAGAATGAGGTAAAGACCACTGTGTAACATTTTAGAGTTATTGCAGTCGTCATGCAGAGGAAATAAAATAAATGAATTGTATCTGGTGGATATTATTCTATCCTGGATGATGATGTCGGTTCGATAGCTTTAGCTCTATCTATCATGCAAGAAAGTAGGCTTGTGCAACATAGTGTTTGCTAACTGCTGTTACAGTACTGGGCTTTGCAGTACTGACATTACCGCCAATTTGAAAATTAACAGAAGCTGGTGTTTTGCTAAATCATTGCATTAGAAGGATTATATGAACATTTATTTTGGTCAAATTAATGCATGATGAATTGTGACAATAATTGGTGCATTTTAATGTATTGCATGGCACATCACCCTCTCAGTGCACAACACAGCAACAATAATATGCCATTTTTGTCCATATCATTCATCCCTAATAGGTAGCTAGATAATATGATAATAGTTTGTGCATCACATCTCTTCCTTCTGTCCTTCCACAGACTCTTCATTCTCTTCCTCTCTGGATCCTGGACTTGGTTCTCTCTGGGAAGGTGTTAGTGTTAATCACTAATCTGTCTCCAGGCAGCATTATAGTCACATTCAACCTCGTGTTCCTTCCTAACAGCACACAGGACATTTACAGCATCAGCAAAAATATTATGGAGTCCCTGCAGAACAGCACGCAGTTCTACATTGACCCAGACTACACCAAGATCACAGGTATCACATTTTAGCAGTACATGCACTCATTGAAAATTTTTAAAATGAACTTTTAAGCGTTTTTCTATAAAAACGTGGTTGTCACGTTCCCTATGTTTGGAAAAGGTTCCAAACAGAATCCCTGTCAGAGACTAAGAACCCTTAATTATCTGATGAACTCCTAAAGAATCCTTGAAGAACCCTTTTTTGGTTAAGGACACCAAACAGATTCTAGGTATTAAGAAGAAAATGATAACTGAAAATGGTAACTGTCGAAGCGTGATATATCGGCAATAGACTAGACTCCTGTTTATATCAATGCTTGCCATCCTCAGCGATATATCCCCATAGTAATGTTTTTTATTTTTAATTTTTAAATTGTCTCTTGGTTTTATGTTACATCACGTTACATTTGACGGCAAAGAAAAAAAACTTATCTGCTTCCTCAGACTGCATAACCCGACTCTGAATACCAGGAACTTTCCCTGCCAAGTATGGAAGAAACTTCAATGACCCTTTGAAACAGGGTTCTTGAAAGGGTTTGTTGGATGATAAAGGGTTCTTAGCTACCAAAAAAAGGGTTTTACATGGAAATATTTCTAATAGGAAAATATTTCGTTGTGGGGTTCTATGTAGAACCTTTAAGGGTTTCCCCAAAGGGACAACTGAAGAACCCTTGTACTGTTTTTCCTTGATTATAAAAATGATGTTTGAGAAGCATACAGCATAATGAAGTGTGTGTGATATGAAGTGTGTGTGTGTGTATGATATAAAGTGTGTGTGTATGATATGAAGTGTGTGTGTGTGTGAGATATGAAGTGTGTGATATAAAACAAGGTGCTTTCTGGTGAGCTGTTACTGCACTGTTACTGTCTGCTTGTTTGTGCAATGAGGTGTGTGCTAACATCAGTTCCTCATTATCAGATGTGAATGAGTGCGCTCTGGGCGAGGTCGACTGTTCCCCGTGGGCCAACTGTGTGGACACGTTCGGTTCTTACACCTGTATGTGTCACTATGGTTACACTGATGCAAACCCCGAGAGGCCGGGACGCACCTGCCAAGGTACAGTAGCAGCTAATTTACCAGGTTTCACCTTCCAAATTTCCATTTACATCCAACGGAAACTTTAACCCAACAGCTGAGAGTGTCTTTAATTGGTAAAAAAAAACATCTTCAGTCAGCTTCAGTGGGTTCTGCTTTATTGAGGAACGTCATGAGTGTGTCACTCGTGAACTCTGTCAGAAAATTTCCCCTTTCCCTGATCATAGTTTTCTGCACTGCAAAAAATGCCATCAAATATCATGAATATAAGCAACAAATGTTATATTTCCAAGGTATGAGACTCAGGTAGGGGGCGTGGCCTAATGTATAAAGGTGGATTTTTTTATGTTAGAAGTGATTTGGATAATATAGTTCACATTTGACTGATTCTGCTATTTTCTAATAGTGTTTACATTCAAATTGTAAAGAAGAAGGATGACACCTTGTGATTGTGTGTAGATTTACTCATCTCTAAACTGGAGGCCAATAGCATCCACATTATTTTTTAATTTTGTCTTGTAGCCAGTTATGTCTTGGTTGATCTTTGGAGTGAATATATCCCGTTCCCATCATATAGATTCTGTTCATATGATTCTTCTTCTTCTTTCGGCTTTTCCCTTCAGGGGTCGCCACAGCGAATCATCACTCTCCACCTATCCCTATCTTCT
>CM074961.1:551641-562694 GCA_037577455.1 Pangasius macronema
ATAATATCAATATATTTTGTATACTAATTGTTCAGAGTTTAATAGTGTACGGTACAATTCGTTCAGGTAAATAAATCTAATAATCTCAAATACAGTAAATTTGCATTTTTTCCACACACATTCCACACACACACACACACACACAAAAAAAAAAGAACAAATTACAGCTTTACTGTCACTAGAGGACACTGTTGGGTTAAAAGTGTGTGTGTGTGTGTGTGTGTGTGTGTATACCCACTCACACTCCTGCAGATGGTACCCCTAAGTCTCTGGAGAATGTACACACACACACACACACACACACAATTTTCCAGGAGGCGATTCATTCAGTGTCTTTGTTTAGCCAAGGCAGAGTGTCTCTATGGTAACGCCTTGAGAGAGAGAGAGAGAGAGAGAGAGAGACAGAAGGAGAGAGATTTCTGAGCTCTGAATAATTCAAAAGATCAAGATGGATGGCTAATGGAGACACACACACACACACACATACACACACACACACACACACACACACACACACACACACACACACACACAGAGTGGCCAGTAAGTGCAAAACACAACAACAAATCATAAACACATCAGCATGAACTCTAAAGGGAAAGGGGCGGTCCTTACTGAACATCACATGCTCACTGCTGATTGGACACTTTTTTTTTTAAATCCAGTTACCTAAGTGAACAATTTAATGTACCCTTACTGATGTTATTTTCTTTCTTTAGCATTCACAGGTTAGTACAGATTCATATTTCCTCTTTAAACATCCTCCAGCACTCCGTGTCTCTCAGACTGAGGCAGCCAATCAGCAGCGAGCACATGATGTTCGCTAAGGACCGCCCCTTTCTGTTCAATTAAAGCCTGTAACCTTTTTTTGAGGAAAAACAAAACACTGCATCAAAAATGGAATTCCTACTGAGAAATTTATGAAGGTTTCCTCAACCCTGATCCGCACATGACGTCACGTCAACATGGCCGCTCACACCGTTAACAAAAAGTACAATTTTACAGAATTTACAGAAGCGTTTACTCAACATAGACATGTTTGTTACTTAAATCTATAACACTGTCCTTTCAATTTGCTGTTTTGAGAAAGCAAATACATCATAAATTCTTGATAATGTTAGCTAGATAGCTTGGCACTAACAAAACACACGCTTTCTTTTTTCCCAATTCGTAGCTTGAACGTTCCGAGCTAGAGAATTCCCACTTCCGAGTTACGTCTGTTAAGACATAATGGTGTTGCTTTTCCTGGTGAATATGTATGTAAAGCTGCTACACATTTAGCCAGCGGTATGCTAGTCGTCCAGTTTTGCTGAACGCTCTTATTAGCGCTAGGCCAAGTTCAGCATTGTTATGGAAGATGTTAGCTAAAATTAGCTTGGTAGTCAATAGCTAGATAGTTAAGCAGGATACAGGGTTATGGTGTAAATAAGACAAGCTTAGATTTTTTTGCTAACTAATAAACTTTACGAGTTAGCAGGTTAGCTATGAGAAAAGATTTTTTTTACTGAGAAAAAGTACAAGCAAATCCCAAATCTCATCTGTGTAAGTCCTCAATACACCACTTTTCCTGTTTGTAACCGTGGAAATGCTATATATTATTTCCTGTGGTTATAAACACCACAAACACACTCGGACATAACTTTATTTCAGCGCGTTTATTCACANGTTTATTCACACGATGACTTTTTATACAGTGATGATGTCCAGTGACTCTCTCTCTCTCTCTCTCTCTCTCTCTCTCTGATATTAACAGCATTATTACTCTCAAGCATGGATTGAAATTAAATTCTTAGCACCACTTTAAACTTTGCAAACAGTCTGTGCAGAAAATAATCATCATAACTTTATTATAAGGAAGCTCTGGAGTGCGTTTCATAATTATAATATACTACATACATTTTATATATATATATATAAACTATATATATATACACTGTACTTTAATATTCCAACATGTGCTTCGGTTCTCACCCTAAAGATCCTTATTTTTATTACAGAGATCATAATCAGCTGAGTGTAAATGTCAGGGGGGATAAAAGTGTGTGTAGATGTGAAGCAGAAGCTGATTGTGTGTGTGTGTGAGTGTGTGTGTGTGTGTGTGTGTGTGTGTGTGTGTGTGTGTGTGTGTATGATTTGTTTTCATCCATGTTAATACTGATCATCAAAAAAATCAGACAGCTTTTAAAAATAAATATTATAGATATATTGCCATAAAATTTAAACATTGCTAAGAGGTGAACATTACATGTTTCCTTCTGTCTGCCTGTCTGTCTGTCTGTCTGTCTGTCTTTCTTTCTTTCTTTCTTTCAGTATTTAACGTCAGGGGCGAAGTGCACTACAGCCTTGCTGCGAGGTTCCTGTGGCTCCTGCTCTGCTGCAGAAGTCCCCGAGGAATAAAAATCACTGACTCGTCCAACTGCAGACTCTGATTCACTAGGGTTAGGATGGAGAGAGAGAGAGAGAGAGAGAGAGAGAGGGAGCAGAGACAGAAACAGAGACAGAGAGAGACAGACAGGGAGAGAGAGAGGGACAGAGAGAGGCAGAGACAGAGGGAGAGAGAATGAGAGAGAATGAGAGAGACAGACAGGGAGAGGGAGACAGAAAGGGAGAAAGAGAGACAGGGAGAGAGAGAAACAGAGACCGACAGAGAGAGAAACAGAGATAGACAGACAGAGAGAGAGAGAAAGAGAGAGAGACAGACAGGGAGAGAGAGACCGAGAGAGACAGACAGGGAGAAAGAGACAGAGAGAGACAGACAGGGAGAGAGAGACAGAGAGAGAGACAGAGAGAGAGAGAGACAGAGAGAGAGAGAGAGAGAGAGACAGAAAGAGACAGACAGGAAGAGAGATGAGACATTTTATCCAGTACAAGTGGAAATGAAGCCTTGAACATCCTGTGTGTTGTTATTAGCATTACATTAGTGTATCATTGCTAGGCTATTTATTGTAATCAGATTTTGCTGAGTGACAGGAGGGCGGAGTTTAGGTTAAACTAGATCAGACAGTTACAAACTTGATTATATGAATCAATATGAGCATTTCTTTTCATCTTTTCCAGCTCAGTGTAGTCTACCCAAATGAACCACTTTTTTTTAAAACACTTTTCTGGCTACAAGCTTCAGGATCTTGCAGTTTGCAAACTGTCTCTTCAGATCAAATCAAGTTGAGCTTAAGTGTGTGCGGGTTTTTCAGGTTGTTCAAGACTTCACAATGTTCAGGAGAGACCACAACAAAAACACAAACACACACACAAAGATACAATTAATACACAGATTCGCTGTAAACAATATACACTGTACACAAACTACACAATACGCTCTATGACAAAGCAACTGATTACATCATCGCGTCTAAAGACTTTAGCGTACAACTCTCAAATCTTACATGATCAGAATACATTTCGATTCAAATTACATGGGTGTGTGAGTGGACGCTTACGCCATCGTTTAAAACCGACGAGAGTAATGCGTTTGTATCACGTACTATATAGCTATCTAGTCTGTTATGAGTATGACCCTCATATAGCTATCTAGTCTGAAATTCATACTGGGAGACATTTCAGATATATCACACAAACACTCTGTGAAATATATCAGACGATATATCAGACATATCAGATAATCACGGTGGAATATATCAGACGATATATCGGACATATCAGATAATCACGGTGAATTATATCAGACGATATATTGGACATATCAGATAATAGTGGTGAAATATAGCGGATGATGTATTACCTCACATGCACACAGAGATATATTAATTTTAATATGTATTCAGTTTGTTAAATATTTTGTGTAAGTGAACAGTGTGCAAAACATGCACTACAAATTGCTCCGACGATGCTCGATTGCGAAAGGTATACCTTCTCTTATTTCACACGTAGCTGTGTCTGCTGCCTGTCTGTATTTAAAGGGTTAATGAACGGCCGTGCCGCGTCTCAGGTGTGTCTTTACCTTGGGTCGGGTAGAGCGCAGCGCCACAGGTGTTGCTTTAGCGTCTGCACCCAACCGATATCTCGGATTGGCTGACAGAGCTGAATGTAGTGCTGCTGTTTTAGCACGAGCCTTAAAAAAAAACGAGACGAGAAAAAAGGCCACGGATTAGCTACAGCAAAGTCAGCGCTTCTCACAACATCGCAAATCAAACCAGGTGTAAATATGTGAGCAAACAGACATCGGATTACTGCAAGAAAATACTCCACTGAGACATCATCACCTGCCTGGAGTAACCCTGCAGTAAGGCTGAAATTCTCCTCATCTGGCATTTTTACTGAAAAGAGAAGTGACTCGAGCGCCACAAGCATCCTTCACCCTGCCTGTAGTACATATTGCTGAAATATACTGAATGATCACGCTGGATATCATTCAACGGCACTGTATATCGTAGCACATATATCGGATATATCAGACAATGACTCGGATGATATATCGGATTTATGAATGCTCACTCAGCAATAAGACGGCCATGTGAAAGGATGCTCGGGTTACAGACGACATACACAGAGGGGCGTTAATATCTAATCATTAGCTAACGCTGCTCTACTGGAGTTCTCTTCCATGTGGAGTCAAACACACACACACACACACACACACACACACAACATGGACAGGAACACAAGACAAACATCAACAACAACAACAACAACAACAACAACACAAACACACACTATCGTTCACCTACCGTTTACTCCCAAACCCTCCATGCTCCCGGGGAAGAGAGGGATGAAGCGGAAAAGAGGGGTGTGAATGGGTAGAGAGGGTTGTACTGGAAACGTAGGTGAATTGGAAGAGGAAGGAGGGATTGGAACTAAGAGGTGAATGCGAGGAGGAAGAATAGGAAGAGAGGGATAATTAAGGGAGGGAGGGGAGAAGGAAACAGGAAGAGGGGCAAACAGGAAGCAGGACGAGCATTATGGAGTGTACTGGAAAAGAAAAAAAAGCAAACTGAAAAAGTGGTGTAAACGAGAAGAGAGGAGGGAATGGGATGAGCAGGTGAATGAGAAGAATGAGCAGAGGAATGGAAAGAGAAGAACGAATGATGGAAGTAAGAAATAAGAAGAGGGATGGATGGGAAGATGTGGCAGATGGTGAAGAGAGGTGAAAAGGAAGCAATGGACAGATAGGAAGACTGGGGCAAATAGAGAGAGATGGTGAATGGGAATAGAAGACGTATGGAAAGATGTCTAGATCATGAAGAAGAAGGGGAAATTAGGAAAGAGAGGGTGAATAGGAACAGGAAGGGGGTGAGTAGGAAGTGTGCACGGGATGATGGAAGGAAAACAAGACAGAGGGGCTAATGGGAAGAACAAGGTGAAAAGGATGAGTGGGAACAAGTTAAATAAGAAAAAATAGAGATAAGAAAGTGGGGAGAGAGAAGATGAAGGAGAGAGGGAAGAGAGAGGGAAGAGAGGTTACAGTGAGAAGAGGGAAGAAATAGTAGAGAGAGAGAGGAAAGAGAGAGGGAGAGAGAGAGAGAAGAGAGGGAACCTCCCGCCTCTCAAACAAAACAAAGCGAGACACTTCGGCTTCTGCGTTTCGCGTTTATTATGAGCAAGCAGAGAAAATGTACAGGTCACATGATCACAGGTTCATCATCGCCGCTCTGTCACTTGGTTTTGGTTGTTGGAACAGTGCAGGAAGTAAAAATAGCACCAGTGATAAGCAGGCGTGGTGTGTAGAGCACGGTTGACCCCCCGTGAAGCCCACGTCTGTCTCTGTGTACTCAACACCACCATTACTCTCTGCTAAAGCTAATGCTAATGTTAATCAGCGGCTTCCGAACAGCAATGAAATGCAAGAAAATTATCACAAAGATGCTCCATGTTTGTTTTTGCAACTTTCCCACCCACAAATATTCCTAAGGTCGATTCACACTGAGGACAGGAAGCGTGAAATACTCACCAGCGTTTCTTTTCCCATCACAAGCCTTCACACCATCTGTTCGTAAAATAATTCCCAAATAATAAGGACAGGGATGCATTCGGCCCGCTCGGCCGCCATGTTGGCTGTGTGATGTCACATCAAGTCAAATTATAAATAAAATACATATTGTTTTGGCTGATGAGTTGCGTCAGTATGGCAGTCGAGAAGTTTATTAAATGCACGTCATATTCAGTGTGAAGAGGCCTTCTTTACAAAAAACAAAACAAAAAAAAAACAATCTTTAAAAGAATTCCTATGATTCCCAAATCCAGAAAGAGAAATTCCGCAAGCAGATCAGGATATCAGGCTCGACTGTTATTGATTTCCTGATCTAAGAGCGAGGTACACACTTGTGGTTACAGTAATCAGACCAACAGGAAATGAAGAAAAGGGAGAAGTGACATCAAATCCCAAAACACACACGAGACCAGAGACAGACGAGGGAACGCCAGCGGGGTGGGACATGATCCAACACACACACTGTCACACGTCCATGAAGGAAATCAGACAAAACGCAAAGCCGTGAATTCATGTTTACTGATCATTCAAATCCTACACACTGACTCACTCTTCTACACTGAGTGTGTGTGTGTGTGTGTGTGAGTGTGTGTGTGTGAGGCAGTAAAGATAAAAAATTCAAACTACTGAGAAGACAAAGCATATGGCTGAGGACATGGAGCGTGACCTGGACAGCATTTACCAGGAAGGAAGAAATGAATGAGGAGGACAAAGAAGAATAGGAAGGAGGAGGAGCACTGTGGGGTGTGTTGGGAAAATAAAAAGGGGAATGAGAAGAGAGAGAAAATGGGAAGAGAGATGAATAGGAAGAGGAGGAACAATTAGGAAAAGGGGGATGAATGGGAAGAGGAAAGCAAAAGAGAAGGACGAGCAAGGAGAACAGGAAACAGGATGAGGAGGATGAGGAGGAAGAGGAGGATGAGGAAGAGGAGGATGAGGTGGAAGATGAGGAGGAAGAGGAGGAGGGGGAAGAGGAAGAGGATGTGGAGGAGGAAGATGAGGAGGAAGAGGATGTGGAGGAGGAAGATGAGGAGGATGAGGAGGAAGAGGATGTGGAGGAGGAGGAGGAGGAAGAGGAGGAGGATGAAGAGGAAGAGGATGTGGAGGAGGAAGATGAGGAGGAAGAGGATGTGGGGGAGGAAGAAGAGGAGGACGAGGAAGATGTGCAGAACAGTCTCACATTAAAACATCATTAATAATAAACAAACTCTGTCTGGCTGAATACAGAGGAACTGTGATTTATTTCTGAAGATAATCCCTGGACAGCTGTAGGAAGCATCCAACATCTCATCAAGGGATGTGTGTGTGTGTGTGTGTGTGTGTGTGTGTGTGTGTGTGTGTGTGTGTGTGTGTGTATTAAATTTTGCTCCATTTATCATCACCACATCCTGATTTCGTCTTTTATTCCATTGTTATCTAACACACCCTCAGAGCCGTGATCTAACATCTAATCTACACTGTTTCCCCAAAAGACAAATCCACACCACATCCCATAATGCATAATCGCATTACTCTGATCTACAGTAGCTGGTCATCGTAGCAACGGCGAGCCACCCCTCATTACCGGATGTAACTCGACACACACCCTGGCGTTCGGTGGAAATGATGTACATTACACAGCGCTGCTGGAGCTAGACTTCCTCCAATCACTCCTTTTATGGTAATAATGAAAAACAAACAAGGACGCGTCTCAAATCGTGCACAACGCTCTCACACTACGCACTTCACTGTGTAGCAGCAGCACCACACTAACACCCAACAGTAATGACAGATTAGCACATGCTACCTCGCACCATTCAGTCTGCAAAGTTTAATCTTCTCGTTTGACTGCGTGGTTTCCTCCGTCACACCCACCTAGCTAGCTAATAGCTACAAAGAGGAGGTGTTAACGTAGCTAGCTGTCTAATAGTAACCCAGAGCTTAGCCATACAACCATCTTAGCATGCACTGCCGAACAGCTAGCTGCGTGATTAGCTACTGTCTGTCTATAACGTAACGTATGAAATAAAAAAAGAGCATGACTACGAGAGCTAATTAATTAAACGTTAATCCAATCTGTGCAGCTTCTCTTCTCAAATCTGCAGTGTTTACTTATTTTTACTCTTCTTTTCCCCTCAGATTAAACTGTAGAATCACAAAATAAATAAATGAATAAATAATCATCATGAAACATAATATAACAATTACTGTATTAATAAATAATATAATATAATAAATATATTTAAAAACATATTCTAGAAAATGACTAAAATAACAGTAATCATCTGTTTTTCTAGAGGTTTACTGTATCACTGGAATCCAGCTTATATTTAACTTTTTATTACAATAATAACTGATAAAACAAATTATATAAAAATGTAAATGACTGAAATAAACGAAATTGTCCGTTTGTCCTGAAACGTTTTATTTTACGCTTTATCTGTCAATTTAGCACAGTTGACAGATAAAATGTAATAAAATGTAAAATGTAAAATTTCAGTAAATTAATTCTGAAAATATTTTTTTTCCAGAAGTTTAAGTACTGCAATATTTTTCAGTTTATTTAGTTCTACAGTGTTTTATAAAGTACTGTAATGGAGCGGTAGAGTAGCACGGGTTCTCTTTCCTAAGGACACGTAGTCTGTGTATTAATAGTGCACTAGAATGCAGTACGCGATTTGAGACACAGCCAGAGACACATGCTCAGACAGGCAGAGACACACACACAGCACAAGCAGGCGGGGAGGATGCACACACACACTTATCAAAGGGTTTGTGTCATTTTGTTGTTGTTGTTGTTGTTGTTGTTCTGTGAGAAATGGAAATGTCTGCTTTAGGGTTCATGCTGCAGAAGATTCATCACTGACACGAACACGACAAAGTCTGAGTTCCTGCGATAAACTCGTCCCGAGCGCAATAATGCATTCCATCAGCCGCTCCATGCAGAGAACCAGCATCAGCACCAGCATCGGCATCAGCAGAGGCACCATCCATGGACCAACCGGTGTAGCGGTTGCCATGGAAACCTCGCCAGGCGCGAGGGTGGGGTGGGGTGGGATGGAGCAGGTGGGCGGAGCCGAGGCGAATGCAAATGATGAGTGATTGCATGATGAGGGGGCGGTTTACATTTCATAATTACAAGAACCTGATGACCTTAAGAGAGAGAGAGAGAGAGAGGGAGAGAGGGAGAAAGAGAGAGAGAGAGGGAGAGAGGGAAAAATAGAGAAAGACACACACATAGATGGAGAGAGACAAAGAGAAAGAGAGAAAGAGAGAGAGAAACAGTCACACAGATGGAGAGAGAGACAGAGGGAGAAAGAAAAAGAGAGAGAGACACACACATGAAGAGAAAGAGAGAAACAGAAAGAGAGAGAAAGGAGAAAGAGAGAAATAGACACACACAGAAAGAGAAACAGAGAGAGAGAGAGACAGAAAGAGAGAGAGAGAGAGAGAAAGAGAGAGAGACACACACACACACACACATACACACACACATGTCCTGATTTTTGTCATGATTGATTACCAGTTGTAAACTTAGTTAACAGTTTGGCTAACGACAAATAGCTTTTAAGTTAAATTGACACAATATAAATATAATATATAATATATTCCCCTAATGTTAGCTAGCTTGCTGTCTATCGTTAATGGTAGACGGTTAGCTAAGCTAGCTTAGCTCATAATGCTAAACTATTACACTGTGTAGTTAAGACCAGTATTCTAAACACTACATGGAGCCGGAGAGGGAAGACTAGCGCTAACGTCATACAATCAAGTTTTTCATATTTAACTTAAGCTCCGCCCCTTTTGATCCAGGGACATCTGTCTTTTGGCAAAATCAGGATGTGTGTGTCTGAAAGAGAGAGAGACAGACAGACAGATGAGTGTGGGAGAGAGGAAGAGCACTACAGTGAGGGAAGAGTCGCTGAGTGAAAAGCTCTTAGCTGATTGGTCCAGCCTCGGCGGCTGTGTTGAGGAAGAGAGGAAGTGAGAGGAGAAGTGCGGTGGTGTTTACTCTTTCGCCTCAGCCAGTTTGTTGTTCATCTCTTTACTTTTCTCCTTGTCGCTCGGCCGCTGGTTCTCAGAGCTCTTCTTCTTGGAGCTACGCGCCGACCCCGACACCGCCTGCTTCTCCTTCGACTTCTTCACCGCTTTAGCATGAGAGGACGAAGAGGACGGCATCTTTCTCGGCTTGGAGCGCGGGAGACTTGATCTGTCCACCTACAAAGAAACGTTAAATCATAAAACACAAAGTTGTAAAGCTAAGAGAAGCACTAATTACGAACTTTTTAGTGGACATTTGTGAAAGTGGGCGTGGCTAATTACTGCGCAATCTTCGTCTTTACTTTAATATTTTCTGCACTGACATTTAAAGCAATAATGATGTGTGTTTGCAGAAATAAATGAATATTAATGTGATTAATAAAAGATTTCACTTTATTGAAATATGTGATCTCTGTAGACATCGGCGTCTCGTTCAGACGTTATCTGCACCTATTGAAAAAATTACGATAATCACTATAAAATAAAATGTTAATGTGTAATGTTTAGTGTAGTGAGCTTGGACTAAGAGCTTAGACTAAAAACAGAAAACTCTCCAAGTCTTCTCCACCTCAGACAAGGAAAAACTTTTCTGTCTTTTCTATTCAAATTCTAGGTTTCTCAGGTTAGCATATGCGCTGATGAGCGCTGAGTCTAAAAGAGCTGAATGCTGTCTCACTTTGCTGGGCTCGATGTAGGGTTCGCTGTACAGCGTGCGCACTCTCCTCCTCTCCTGCGCCTGGTTATTAGCCAGCTGCAGTTTGCCCTGTTCTCCCCTGTAGGTGGCGCTGTAGCTCGTCTCCAGGTTGGTCTTCTCGTCCGGGGGCTGGTACTGAGATTTGGCTCGGATGAGTTTCGCCGGTTTCACGTCAGTGTACGCTTTAAACTCCGTCCTGCAAAAAAAAAAATGCAGAAAGAGGATGAGATGGAGGAAAGAATCGGTGTGTGATGATGTGTAAAATAACAAAATAAACCCGCCTATCTGGAGACGCGGCACAACTCAAAACCATAAGAGAACGCTAAAATGGCTGCAGGTTTTCATTCCAGCCAATCAGGAGAGACGCTGGACATGCAGCCAATCAGAGACTACAG
>CM074961.1:591400-607371 GCA_037577455.1 Pangasius macronema
GGGTTCCTTAAGGGTTCCGTTGTTGGGTTCTACAAAGAACCTTTAAGGGACACCTGAGTAACCTTGATTTTTGGAAAAACTACACAAATCTACTAGATTAATAAGAATATAACCAGCCCTAAATCTAAATGTATTGCATGTGATTTGAACAGGAAAGAGTGACCATATATGGAAAACGTTGAGCGGTAAAGGCGAATGTGGCAAATTAATAATTACGCATCGTTTAAAGTGGCTAAATGTCAGCATCTTTAACACCTAAGCAGATCCTGAATGTTTGTAGTTTGTGTGTGTGGTTTTTTTAAGGTGTTTATTATATTTATTACGAGATTTATTTTTATGTTATTATTTTCCACAGCTCATCAAGACCCATAACTTACCTCCCAACCGCAACTACATCTTCGGTTACCATCCTCACGGCATCTTCTGCTTCGGCGCGTTCTGTAATTTCTCCACGGAGGCAACCGGATTCTCCAAGAAATTCCCCGGGATCAAGCCGTCCCTCGCCACGCTGGCAGGAAACTTCCGCTTGCCCCTGCTGAGGGATTATTTAATGTCTGGAGGTGAGGAGGCAGGTCTTTATTTCCCAGTTGCCTAGCAACAGCAGTCTCACAACTTTAATGAACTTTAGTGAACGTGAAGCCTGAGATTCTGGCCAGTGACATAAACACACTATTGTTCATACTGCATAATATTTAACACACACACACACTGAAACATACACACTGAAACACACACTGAAACACAAAATTGCACACACACACACACACACACACACACACACACACACACACACACACTTGCACACTCAGTGAGGTGTTTGGTTCTGAGCGGTTTGTTTCAGGTATCAGTGTAACTGTGTGTGTGTTGAAATCCGTCCCGAGTCAACATTGATTATTAGCACTGTTGCGCTGCACTCCAACAAGTACGTGTGTGTGTGTGTGTGTGTGTGTGTGTGTGTGTACGTGTGTGTGTGTGTGTTTCTGTGATCAGGTATTTGTCCGGTGAATCGGAACTCCATTGATTATCTCCTGTCTTGTAACGGGACGGGGAACGCTGTGGTCATCGTGGTGGGCGGAGCTGCCGAGTCTCTCGATTGCGCACCGGGAATGAACTCCGTCACCCTGAGAAACCGGAAAGGCTTCGTCAAACTCGCACTGCAGAAAGGGTAACACACACACACACACACACACACACAAACACACACACACACACACGCTCACACATGCACACACACATCACCAATAACACACCAACAAAATCACTCATATCAGCCCAGTTCACTTCACTGACTCTAGACTGAAAAATATGGACAGAAAATCAGCATACTTTAATGACTTATTATTATTATTATTATTATTATTATTATTATTATTATCAATTCTTCTATTTCAAAATATGTGCATTTAATCTGCATCCTTTAGACTTCAGTGTGAATATTTACTTAAGTTTAAAAGAAAAATTTTAACTAAAAAAAAACCAAATAATATAAAATGAAAAATAAATAACCTAAATTAAAATTTTATTATTTTTCTTTTTTCTCTATCAGTCCTTTTTACATTCTTTTACTGTGAATTTTTTTTTTTTGGATTTTTAAATTCTTTTCATTTCTACACCTTTTCTGCTTAAAAGATTTTCAGATTCTTTTTTTTCAGATTTTTTTATTCTTATTTTTTCTGTGTATATCTGTTTTTTTTAGCTTCTTATACAGTAAATAATATCTATTCTACTTTTTTTCAGATTGTTAAAAAAAAGTTTTTTTCTTTTTAATGCAGTAATAATGAATAATTTATACGACATATTTATTGCTGACATATCTGGGAGCCGTAAGTGCAGAATTTAACAGAGAAGTAAAATCAGAGTATAAAACAAACACTGAAGTCGAGCAGAGAGGCGTGACGTCACGGGCGAGTGTGTGCTCAGCGGCGCCTCCTCGAACCCTCAGCACAAACATCAGACGGTCAGAGATCAGCATCTGCACACACTCAGCATGACTCGGCGAGAAAAACAGACAGAGCTACGTCTTCCCTCGCTGACCACAGACGCTTGGCACTGCTTTAATGTTGCCATGGTAACTGTAGATCTTTTTCAGAATGAAATAAAAGTCTGAACGGAGCTTTGTAAATATCCTTAATGTCGCAACACCAAAGAAGATTAGAAAGGAAATCCGTGTGTTTCGTGTCAAGCAGAACAATCTCCCGCATTCAGACAGAATTAATCCCGGATTGGAAAATAAAAATAATAAATAAAAAATGTCCGACGTGTCCCTTTAACCCAAACGCATCCATCAGCTGAGACACGTTTGGAGCTCTGCACTACACGCTAATGCGGCTAACAGATAATAGAAGCTTAGCTGCCAGTTTAGCATCATGTTAGCATTCATGTAGAGCCTTAAATGAACAGATTTAGTAATGCTGTTGGTAAGGTGACACGAACTGACACGAGTTTGTGTGTGTGTGTGTGTGTGTGTGTGTGTGTGTGTGTGTTTCAGAGCGGACCTGGTGCCCGTGTACTCGTTCGGGGAGAATGAGGCGTATAAGCAGGTGATGTTTGATGAGGGTTCGAGGTGGCGTTGGGTTCAGAGGAAGCTGCAGAAGCTGCTCGGTTTCGCTCCCTGCATCTTCCACGGCTGTGGATTCTTCTCCACCGAGTCGTGGGGCATCGTTCCGTACGGAAAACCCATCAGCACCGTCGGTAAGACAACACACACTCCAGCCCTGCATTCATAAATCATATACAATCATTCATATTCTCTGATATTACTATTATTATTAGGGGTCCAAGCACTTACTGCTTACTGCTGTACCTTTACTGTTATTATTATTTCCTATTCTTCTTCTTTTTCTTTCTTTCTTTATCTTGAGAACTGTAAATCCTACACTTATTCTCTTCATCTTATTCCCGGGCTTCAGCCGAACTGAACTAGACCCCGCCCACTAATTTGAATAACACACCTCCTTTTGTGAGCTAGTCCTAAGATTTCCGCATGTAGGTTCTTCACTTTGGTGTCAAACTCCTCGGCAGAGTGTGAAGCTCAGAAATGATCAAAACCTTTTCTTAACAATATGAAACTTGATAAACATGTTCATCTGAGGTCTATTTATTGTTCTGTGTAACTTGGCACGAAATGGCCACCGGGGCGCTAGCTGCAAGGAGTGCTTGGACCCCGCAGTCTGCAGCTACATTTATTATTATTATTATTATTATGATTATTATTATTTATACAATTGATATAATTGTTATACTTTCATTTATTTATTTTTTTATCATCAGTTATTGTTCTCATTATTGATTACCGAATGTATGTTTTTTAAATTGTACATATTGGAATTTTTGTTAATATTACTTAATTTATTTTTGTAATCTAATGAACTCTTCTAAAATCAATAGTACATATTAATGATAATATAATATAACACTTATATATACTTTTATAAATATTTAATATAAAATGTTTATTATTTTTAGCATAAAATTTTATTATGCTAATATTATGTTAATCTTCATAATAGCATATTAAAATCTTGAATTAATTTATAATCATTTTAAAATAAGAATAATTTAAAATAATTACATTTACATATATATATATATAATGATGTTGGTGATTATTATTATTATTATTATTATTATTATTATTGTTGTTGTTGTTGTTGTTGTTGTTGCCTATAGGGTTTATTATGTTACTGTTTACATTGTTCATTTGTATCCATTTGAATTTATTTTATATGTATTGCATCAGAATAAACACACACACACACACACACACACACACACACACACACTCCAGGTGAATGCCCTGTCCTGATTAAAAGCTATTTTCGGACGCTAGTCCAAGGCCGGTTTTGTAAACAGAGCTCTTCCTAATAACTCTCCGTTAATAACATTAATGTTTAACGTGGATTCTCTCAGACAGAGACACCGAGTCTTTAGCATCTTATCCACAATGCTTTGCAGATTTGCTATTTTTTTTTAATAGGTGAAAGAAATTGTTTATAGCTCATAAGTTATTTTTAAAATATATAGCGTCTATGTCCAAGTCCATGAGTTTTCAGGAAAAGTTCTGTTTATAACCTCGTCCTGAGACCGACGTCCTGCAGTCACCTGAGCTCAGAGACGGACGTTCACCTCGTCCGCAGCGTGATGTTTGCTGACGGTTTCGAAACATCTCTTTTAGTTGGAGAACCAATCACGGTGCCCAAGCTCGAGGATCCAACTCCGGACGTGGTGGAAATGTACCACACCATGTACGTCAACTCTCTCACCACGCTGTTCAATAAATACAAGACACGCTTCGGCCTGAAAGAGTCCGACATCCTCCTCATTCACTGAAGAACCAGAAGAAGAAGAAGAAGAAGAAGACCAAGAAGAAGAAGAAGAAGGTACTGCCTTTTAAAAACAGCAACAAAACCCCCAGTGTTTATATTTTTCCATCACGCAGACACACACCACACCACCGAAGCCTGAAGCCGTGTAAACGATGATCACGGCTGTGTTTCAATTCTGTCTACTTCCCTTCTGCTTGGCCACTTCCTCTTAGCTGAGTTCCCAAACACTCAAAATAGATTTTCAAGAAAAAAAAAACTTTTTTTGGGGAAGACAAGAATACCAAACTACAGACTCCTCTCCTCTCCTGTCCTTCCAGTATCCAGTGGCCTTGATATACATATAGAAACCTGATTGGCTCTTACATTTGATGATGTAATAACTCGCTCTTTCCTTCAGATTTTCCAGCCAAGATGTTTGTTGACAGAACTGTGAACATTTTCACACTTTGAGCATCTGCACACTCAAATTCAGGGCCGTTAATCAACTGAAGTGGTTATATCAGCGTTATATCAGCATTATATGAGCGTTATATGAGTGTTATATAAGCGTTATATAAGCATTATATGAGTGTTATATGAGTGTTATGAGTGTTATATGAGCCTTTCTTGTGTCTTAATCAGCTCATGAGGTTATATAACCATTAGATGAGTGTTATGAGTGATAGATGAGCGTTATATGAGTGTTAGATGAGTGTTATATGAGTGTTATGAGCGTTATACGAGGGTTATATGAGAGTTAGATGAGTGTTATGAGCATTATATGAGCTGTTCTCGTGTCTTAATCAGCACATGAGGTTATATGAGAGTTATATGATGAGTCTTATGAGTGTTAGATGAGTGATTGAGTCACTGTAGACCTGAGAGTGCCTATGGAGTGGGTTCATGTAAGAAGTAGTGAACTGAATCCAAAATGGCTTCCTTCTGGTTGTATAGTTCACTACGCAGTGTGCATTAGTGCATGTACTCATGCTACCTGGCCGAGTGTGCTTTGATTAGGGGTAGTGTACGAGGGAGTGCTGAAAACGTTATTGTAACACAGCGATAATCATAAATGAAGATCAGGTGTAAAATGTTTTTGGGGTGAATTTTTTTTCTCTCTCTGATTGTAAAACCAGGTTTATTTGATCCCTTAAGTTATTATTGTTATTATTATTGTTGATATTATTTTTTATGGTTTTAATGGGGTTTTTTTTGCACGAGCAATGCAATGTAAGAGTCAGACACAGCTGAAGCCAGAGAGACAGACTGGACTGTGTCTGAGCAGGAAAAAGGACGTGATTGTGTTTATAATCAGTGCACAAATAAAAATGTGAAGTGAAAAGAAAGCTGAAATTTTCCTGTGAAGCGGAAACGGTAATGCGAGGGATATCACCGCCTGCAGAAGTCTGATCATATCTGTGTAACGTCTGAATCAACATGTTCACGTGTAATTGTCCAATAAAGTGTTTATTGTATTATAAGGTGCCGCTGAAGTGTTAATAAACACGGACCGTGGGTATGCACAGGCTGAGCAGGGAAGTAAAATGGAGTAAAAAAGCATGACTTTTGCTGCAGATCTGATTTGTTGTGATGAAACATTCAGTGACTTTAACAATGATTAGATTTCATGGTTAAAATGTTATAAATATGTAAAGTGGAACTGGATCACGCACACTGAGCTGATTCTTAAAAATCAAACTTTTGTATGTTTTTGGAATAAAAATAAAATCTATAAAACTGTTTCATGACTTTGTTTCTGTGCCAAAAACATTGTAAACGTACTATGTAGTAAACACACACACACACACACACACACACACACACACACACACGATGCTTCAAATGCACATAGTTTTCCTTTTTTTTGTGGTCTTTTCAGATTATTAATTATTTCAAATATTTTTTTCTCCATGATAAATTCACTTCATTAAAAATGCGAATCCTGTTTTATGCCTTAAACTCTGCGTCAGTGAAGAACTTTAAGTAATGATCTGTGAGCTGAAGAGTTTCACAGAAATTCATTTTCAGACCACGAATGAGCCGATGGTGGATGTGGTGAGTTAGAAACCTTAGAAAGAACCTTGAGAGGAACCGAGACTCCAAAAAGAGGAACCGTACCTTCTCTGTTCAGCACCTGTACTGGATTTACTGTAAGACGAGGAAAATCTAAAAACTACACGATTACAACGAGATTAACAGAAAGACTCGACGCAGACCGAGCATAAATAAATAAATAAATAAATAAATAAATAAATAAATATCCTTCCACTACAAATTCTACTGCAACATTAAACTGTGTACAATTTATTCTGTGCATTTATTTATTACACTTATTTATTTATTTTTTCTTCTGTGGTGTTTGCTTACATTTTTTTTGTTGTGTATAAAAAAAGAATATATTTATTTTTATAGCAAAAGTAATGAAATTTGGTTTACAAAATATAAGTATATCTAAAAAAATGCAATTAAATGTAAAAAATGTTTTAATAAACTTAAAGTTGGTTAAACCACTAATATTATTTATAAAGCTGTATTTACTTAATAAAATAACATCTTTATTGATAAATTTTATTTATATACATTGTGCTGTTATTAAAAAAAACAAGTATGAAAATTATAATTTTTTTGTTTGTTTGTGCAAAATAAACAGCTGTGACTCTGCTTTTTGGGAGAGATTGTTTATTTTCTAATTTATTTATGTATTTATTTATTAATTATTATTATTGTTGTTGTTGTTGTTGTTGTTATTATTATTTCCTAGATTCTGGTTCATACTAATCACTTCCTTGTGTCACACACATTTGGTTGAATCCCAAATCCTTCATTTTTTTGCTATATAAATGATAATCTATATAAAAAAAACTATATATAGAGAGAATATTTAAATAGACATAATCGAAACTACATTCCGTGTTGTTGTTTACTAACCTCCTGTTTATTTATCCTTTATAGTTACTGATTCACTTTCACGTGCTACGCCACAATTTAGGCAAAATGCTAAATCCTTCCTTTCTCCCTACACGAGTGCACTAAGTAGACAACATTATAATGAGTTTTATACCCTAAATAGTGCACTAGTGCTGTATTGCGGATTTGGCCACATAGAAAACCGAGGTGCGTTTACCCGCCCCTTTGTTTTGATTGACATACGTTCTAGCCTATCGCGTTGCAGATTCACGCTTCCGCCTTTGTGCAGTGGGAGGGGACGTTTTACATTTGATTGACAGCACGATTGAACCAATCAGCGTCGTAGGAAGGATTTCGGCCCAATCAAGGTCGGACAATGGCGCCGTCAGGGAGACTTTAGTTTTGTTTATGCCGCTGTGTTCTCCAGATTAACTGCTCTTTTCTTTCTTTCCTGGACTCCGCGGTAAAAGTGGTGGATGTGGATGTGAAGGAAGGCTTGTCCGCGGGGATGAGTGATCTGGGATGAAAAGATAAATGACGGATAATGATGAACTCGGTTTGGGATCTTGCTCTCGGATCCACTCCTGTCAATAACCCCGGAGCTGCAGCTTCCAGATCCGTGCATGTTGAGCTCTCATCCCAGCAGGTAACCTCATCATGACCATTAAACAATCACACCAGAACCCTGGGGTTTTATTTCACTTTTAGTTGAGTTTATAAATCAGCTTTTCACTCAGTCACATGCCTTGTGTCTGATCACATCATCATCATCATGATCATAACCGGGCCTCGACTTGCCTAGCTAACTGAATTAGCATCCGTTATTTATTAAGCACTCATCTTAAACATTCAGCTTTGGATTTAATGCAGGTTTGTTCTAGCGATAAACCACTAATCTCTTTAGATGGCTTTAAAATGTGTTGGTGTTTTAATCCCAGCAGAATGCTAAACAGCTCATGCTCAGGTTACCTCCTCAATGTTTATCCCATGACAGAAAGCGAAAGACAAGTTTAGTTTAATGAAAGCGCCGTTAGCTTACGGTTACGCTTGCTAACTGGTCATGACGTCTTTCATTTTCAATTTTTTTTTGTTTTTTGTTTAATTGAACAGCTTGGAGTGGCTCATAGAGACGCTATACCCTATTGATTGACTCTGTCTGTGGCTCTGACAGAGCTGTCTCTGTTCTCTGACCCGCTCGAGGTTTATATACCGCCGCACTCCTCTACGGCTAATTTGATTGGCCCATTAGAGCGCGAGCACTCGGTACAGTTTCTTTAAAAAATAGAAAAGCCGTTAGATTTGTGTCGTCATTTTCCCCTCAGGCTGGTGGCTACCTCGTTAGCGACTATCTCCGTAATATAAGCAAGCAGCGAAAAGAATGTGAAGATTCACAACTTTGTAGATTTGTTCGGATGACAATCACCACCACAGTTTCGAGAAGTCACACACAGACATCTCAAAGAGATTTATAAATCGAAATTTATTGATTTTTTGATGGGAATTCATTTTTTAAACACCAAGCATATAACTGAAATTGTGTCATCTTAACCGTTGATCAAGGACTCACTAACTAACTAACTAACTAATCTCTCTCAAGTGAACTCACTCACCAAACTCAAGTGAGTGCACTAAGCTAGATTTTTACACAAATCAAGACAAAACCCACTGCTAGCTAGCTAACTGAAGCTAATAAATAAAGCAGGCTGTCAAAAAAGCTAGTAAAGTTAGCCTGATGTTAGCATATTTAATCACTTAGCAAAGCTGTTAATTATGCTAAGTGGCTCTTGTGGTTTGGTTAAAGCCCAAATTGCAAATATAGTGCACTATGTCAAGGGATACACGCCCTAGTGCACTTACGTAGAACTTAAGACTTGCTTATGCTAGTAGTTCTCTCAAACTGTGGTCTCAAAATATTATTTTCCTTTACACTACACAATTGTTGAGTTCTGAATTCTGATTGGTCGGAACGTGTTGATTTTTAGTTTTCTGACAGTAGCTGCAAATCACAGGTTTACATTAAAGCGCTGGCTGGTTATATTAATACGTTATCGTTTCTATAGCAACAGCTTGTTTGCAGGGACGTGTACGGCAGACGATCCGCTAAAAAAAAAAAAAAAAGTTAATGTGGTGAAGGTATTATTTATTATTTATTTGTTGTTAATGTCGAGAGAGAATAAAGAGAGGCTGGTGAGGGAATGACTGTTTATAGCTGCTATAACGTAAGTGACAACAGGAACTAACTTGCTTGGCAAATGTTAAATGTAACTATAAACGGACAAAAAGTTTGACCTGTTCTTTAATAAATAAAACATTGTAAATGTTGGTAAATTGCTGTGGTGTAAAAGGAGTAGAACACTTTTGGATGTCTATAGTAAAATAGTTAGCTTCTGCTTGGTGACGCTTACTGTCGCTGTCGTAGTCGTTACAATTATAACGCAGTTATTACAGCGTTAACGTGAACAGTGAAGTTGTGAATTTGCTGATTTTAATAAAAGTTTAAAAGCATAGCGTCGTTTTTTGATGTTTCTTTAAGACGTTTAAGAGGTTTCTGATTGTAGAAAGTGCTTGTTCCTCATTCTGTTATCTCAGACGTGAAGGGAATCAGCACGGACCTGTCTTTTTCTCGTCGTGTCATGTGGTGTGTGTGTGTGTGTGTGTGTGTGTGTGTGATTACGCCTCTGTAAACCTGCTGAACTGCTGATCATTAAACCAAGTTCTGTGGTGCGATAAGGTTTTTATTTTTTTTTTTTTTTGGTCTTTTGTTACGGAGCAAGCCCGAGGAGAAAACGAAGAAAATGAGTGTGACCTGAATCTAAACAAGTTCCACTCGGGAATGTTGGAGGAAATTCGGAGCAGGATGAGGGGGAAAAAAAGTGTTCAGAACATCACATTACGCTGTATCTTCCATGGTCCTGCGTTCAAAACAAACCCGTGATGTGTTCAGTCATGAATTTTGACCTTTACATGAAAAAAAAAGGTGTTTAACATCTAAAAAATAATAAAAAATTTAACCAGTTCTGTTCTAAAAGTACTGATCCTATTTGTGATGACTAAAATCCTTATATGGTTAGCCTTGTAGGCTAGAACATTGTTTCCTGTTTTTTTTTTTTTTTAAAGTTGCGTCTCAAATCACACACTATAAATAAACACTTAAGACAGTTTTGATATTTATTAATTGCACAGATTTTGTCATGTTTTGATTTTGTCCATGTTACATAAGCCTTAAGGGTTGCTCAGATGTTCCTCTGAGTACCATGTGTTCAGCGTAGAGCCCAAAGTAGAGTGACAGAGTTCGCTAAGAACCCAAAATTATCAAATGGAACCTTAAAGAACCCTGAAAGAACTCTTTTTTTTTTTTCCTCTTTCTCTACAAGTGCACCAATTACCAACTTAAACTCCTGACAGGTTGTAGGTGTAGAAGAAAACTACATAATGAGTAATAATTTGAGAAAAAGAAAGGTACTTTAAGGGTTCTTTAGGGGGTAATTAAGGGTACTTAGCCTCCAAAAAAAAGGGTCAACATGTAAAAAAAAAAATTTTGTGCATTCAGAAGTTTCATTAGAGGACCAACTGAAGAAGCTTTAAGGGTTCAACATTTATTAAGAGCGTGCTGACTTTTACAAAAGAAAGACCTTTAAATGAAAAAAGGGTGCGTTTAATGACACTTTTGTTTAACAGCTAAAAAAAATACACTTTTCCACAAATAAAATAAATGTAAATATATTTTAGGAGATTGTAGGTGTTATAAGAGAACCGTTGATATTTGTGATATCACAGAAAAAGCAAATCGTGCCATAATATATCACAATATCGATATCGTATCGTCATATCGCCCGGCTCTACTTTGCCAGTTTGTACTTGGATCATTCAACACTGAAGTTTCGAATGAGAGATTCACTTATTAAAGCTTATTTAAAGCTGTGAATATTCCTGTTCCTGTGTCTGTGTAGAAGAGTCTGTATATTTTACTAGTACTACTATGACAGCCATTTCAGGTTCATCAAGTAACATTTATAATGAATAATTGTGATTCGTGGGAATCTTGAATGCATCATCACTTTAATAATAAGCGTAAATGGAATCATGGAATGCTCAAGGTCGGATTCTGAGAGGTGCCGTAACGTAAAACCTGCGTACAGATCACTTTATTTTCGTGTATTATTACTGACTGTAGTCTGCTTGTTGTCCTGCACAAAGTATTGGCACCCTTTTCTATTGGTGGTGTGAAGTGACTTTGTGGCCAAGTGTGGTGACCCATACTCGGAATTTGTGCTCTGCATTTAACAAGTGAACATCCAAGTGAACACACACACTTGTGAGCACACACCCGGAGCAGTGGGCAGCCATTTTGGCTGCGGGGCCCGTGGAGCAGTTGGGGGATCGGCNGGGTGGCAGAGAGCGCTGGTCATTCACTCCCCCACCTACAATCCCTGCCGGACCCGAGACCCGAACCCACGACCTTCAGGTTCACCTTCGGGTTACAAGCCATTAGGCCACGACTGGTGGATGAGGTAGAGGGGTGCCGATACTTTGTGCATACCGACACATTGGCTAGAGTACCACATGTAGATACGTGCGTGTAGAAAGTGATCTGAACTCAGCCTTGATGTTGCAGCACGGCTCAGAAATCTGACCGTGAAGCCGTCCTTGATGGTCGCTGTATTAGGAAATTTATGGTGTGTTCAAGTTTCCTGCGCGTCACAGAATCACATCTGCTCTTTTATACGTGAAGAAGAAATTTGTCAGTGACTTGTGTTAGTGATGGAGCTGAAAAACTGGCCACCGAGTGAAAGTATAAAACCAAAAACGGGACGTTATTGAAAGACTGAACAACAGGAGTGTTTGTGTGAGCGGTGTTTAATCCTATAGCGAACCCCGTGACTCAGATTTGGGTGGAGGGAGAGAGGGAGGGCTGGTCAGGTGAGAACTCTCTCTCGATTTAGACTCTCTCTCTCACACACACACACGCACATACACACTCGTGGTCTCTCGTCATTTCCTCACACAAATCTGTAAAATGTGTTCTCTGAGGAGCCATTGTTCTCCACATCTCCTCCCCGAGATCTCTCTGTAGACTGGATCACGTTAACGTCTCGCTTCTCTCTAACGTCCAACAGTGAGGTCATGGATGTGTTCATGGTTTTATAGTTACACGTGCTTCTACACACACACACACACACACACACACACACACACACACACACACAAAGGAGGCTTGTTTTAGTGCATCAGTTCTACACTGGCCTCGTCTCAATAACGAGTCCCTCACTACACACTAGCAGCCGCATGAAGTGTGTTCTAATCTTAATGACACTTAAATAATTCATCATCGCATGCAGTGTTCGCACGTAAACACTCTCCTGAATGACTTAGAGCGCTAAAAGCTAACCTAGCAAAGGAGCGATGGCTCGTGAAAGCCGAAATAGTGAGTGAGTGAGTGAAAGTTGACCTAGAATGTGAGCGAGAGCTGAACTAGCGAGTGAAGGAATGCTAACCTAACATAGCGAGCGAAAAGCTGATCTAGCAAGCAAAAGTAGATGAAGCGAGTGAAAGCTAGCCTAGTAAGTGAAATCTCACCAAGCAAACGAACAAAAGTTAACCTTGTGAATGAAAGCTAAACTAGCGACTGTGTAGCTCTATAATTCGGAGGTTGAATTCTGATTCTCGGCTTGATTGAAGTTGCAGGCGGAGTCTCAGACAGAGGGCTGTCAATCATGTGCTCATAACGATATTAGGCCACGCCCACTAGGGTGGCCTGCTTTTACGTGTTTACTGATTGTTGTCATGTTTTCGTTCCTGTTTCTCTCTCTCTCTCTCTCTCTCTCTCTCTCTCTCTCTCGCTCTCTCTCTCTCCTTCACAGAGGCGTCTGCGGCACCTGAGGAGCATCGCCGCGAGGAACATCGTGAACAGAAACCACTCTCCGTTGCTGGACACGTACTTCACGCTGCACCTGTGTTCAGACGATCGCATCTCTAGAGGTGAAACTCGAACCGTGTTCCCTCTCACGCAAACGTCTTAACTCTCATCGTCTGTACTGTAGCTGTAGCTAATAGCCCGTTAGCCGATAAGCTAAAGCTTGACAGAGGACACTCAGATGCTAAACACATAGCTAACTTCATTCCTTATTTTATTAATTCGCTTGATGTTTACGGCCTCGCCCACTCGTTTGATTGACAGCTCAGATTCTCCCACTGTTCTGAGTTTAATGTCAGAATTTTCAGAAGAAGGAATTATGAACTTTGGGGACAGCCATAGTGTTCATGTCTACACACACACACACACACACACACACACACACACACACACACACACACACTGCTGAATAAGCTTAGTGAAGAGCTGCTGAGAAACCAGTGGAAATCCCAGGAAAATGTTGGCGTTCGGATAAACGAGGTGATGTGATTGACGAGGAAAGAAAAGCTGCCTGGAATAAACGACGATGTTGTGTACAGAAATGATCTAACTCCTTTCTTCACTTCCTGTTTCAGATTTTTACAAGAGTGAGGTGATCAGAGACTCGCTGGTGAGTACACGCTGTTCGAGGTGGTGTGTGTGTGTGTGTGTGTGTGTGTGTGTGTGTGAGAGAGAGAGAGAGAGAGAGAGACTCACAAGCACTTTTAATCAGCATTACACAGAAATCCGATTAGAAAACGGACGTTAACATCAGACTGAAGGTCATTTACACGCACCAGTGTTATTATTTATCAGTTATTAGTTATTTATTTACATTATAATTGTGTGCTGTGCATACACACACACACACACACACACACACACACACACACACACACACACACACACACCATTTTGTTTTTGCTCTCCACAGCAGACTAAATCTGCAAGCTGGGCTGTACATCTGACCTGCAGCTCGTCTGCCTTTGTCTTTTATTTTTATCAGTTTCCTCACCTCCTTCCTGTTGTTTTCACACACACACACACACACACACACACACACACACACACACACACACACACACACACACACACACACACACACTCATTTCTCCTTCTCACTTTCACCTCTTCTGACTTGTATTGTCTTTTCCATCCTCTAACTTTCTGCGTCTTTCTTTCTGTCTCTCTATTTGTCTATTTCTCCATCTCTGTCTCTCGCTGTCTCTTTATTTGTTTCACTCTGTTTTTCTCTCTCTCTTTCCCTCTGTCTGTCTCAAAGGCTCTCTCTGTCTCTTTATTTGTTTCTCTCTTCTGTCTCATTCTCTCTCTCTTGCCTCTTTCTCTCTCTCACTCTCTCTCACTCTCTCTCACTGAACTGAAATGAAATGAAATAGAAAGTTTTGTTGTTTTCTGCATGTTCTTCCCCCTAGTGTTCATGTGTGAGTGTTTTGAGTGGTGTTTGTTTGAACATGTACACATTATGTTACACACACACACACACACACACACACACACACACACACACACACACACACACACACACAGGATTATAAGTCAGGACTGTGTCAAGCTATGTCTCCTCTACTGTAATGTAATGAAGAGTGTGTGTGTGTGTGTGTGTGTGTATGTGTATGTGTATAGAACCCGACATGGCGCAGTTTGGACTTCGCTATGCTGCCGGACCTGTTGGACACGTCTGTGTCGTGTTTCGTGGTTCGGATTTGGGGCGGACGAGAAGAACAATATCAACTGCTGATAGAGTGGAAGGTGAACCTGGACGGCCTGAGATACACCGGACAGCAGGTACAGAGAGAGAGAGAGAGAGAGAGAGAGAGAGAGAGAGAGCGATAGAGAGTGAGAGAGCGATAAAGAGTGAGAGAGGGGCACAGGAGAGTGAGGGAGAGAGAGAGTCTGGGGTACAGGAGAGTGAGAGAGAGAGAGACAGTCAGGGGCACAGAAGAGAGAGAGAGAGAGAGACAGTCAGGGGCACAGAAGAGAGAGAGAGAGAGAGTCTGGGGTACGGGGGGGGAGAGAGAGGGCGTGAGAGCGACAGAAGGACAGGGAGAGAGAGATGAAGAGAGACAAACAGACCCAGAGAGAGAGAAAGAAAGACAGACCAGGAGACAGACAAATATAAACAAAGAAGAATTTTAATTATATTCTCTTTATCTACATTTTTTTCTTTCTCATTCTGTCTATCTCTCTCTCTCTCTCTCTCTCTCTCTCTCTCTCAGATCCGGTCTCGGTGTCCTAATGAGATCATATTTGGGCTGAATGATGGCTACTATGCAGTAGATTTGGATCAGAAGGTAACTCCTCACCTGGTGATGCAGGTTCCCTCAGGTCCCTCAGTTCTCTACGTATTCAGTGTGAATGTGGTGTAAAGGTTCTGCTCTGTGTGTGTGTGTGTGTGTGTGTGTGTGTGTGTGTGTGTGTGTGTGTGTGTGTTGTTCAGGAGAACTCTGAGAGGAAGAAGAACTCGTTACTGCAGGTGGATCAGAGCTCTGTGAGGAACTCGTACAGCGTCTTCTCCCTGCTCAGGTACGGCCACTGATCCAGAGCCTGTCTCACTCCATCACTACACCTCAGTGCTACACCTCAACATAACACCTCAGCACTACACTCCATCACTACACATCATCACTACACCTCAGCAATACACCTCAGCACTACACTCCATCACTACACTCCATCACTACACTCCATCACTACACCTCAGCAATACACCTCAGCACTACACTCCATCACTACACTCCATCACTACACCTCAGTGCTACACCTCAACATTACACCTCAACATTACACCTCAGCACTACACTCCATCACTACACATCATCACTACACCTCAGTGCTACACCTCAACA
>CM074961.1:638014-643014 GCA_037577455.1 Pangasius macronema
GTGTTTAATCAGTAATAATCACTGACCCAGAGTTAAACACTAAACACCGACATACACGTGTTTTCTTCATGTGTTTAATCAGTAATAATCACTGACAGAGTTAAACACTAAACACCGACATACACGTGTTTTCTTCATGTGTTTAATCAGTAATAACCACTGACAGAGTTAAACACTAAACACCGACCTACACGTGTTTTCTTCAAGTGTTTAATCAGTAATAACCACTGACAGAGTTAAACACTAAACACCGACATACACGTGTTTTCTTCATGTGTTTAATCAGTAATAATCACTGACCCAGAGTTAAACACTAAACACCGACATACACGTGTTTTCTTCATGTGTTTAATCAGTAATAATCACTGACAGAGTTAAACACTAAACACCGACATACACGTGTTTTCTTCATGTGTTTAATCAGTAATAANNTAAACACTGACGTGCACGTGTTGTAGCTTTTTCTCTTTGTGTGGTATTTGGGAAGTTTCTAGAATGTTAGAACGAGGCAAGTGTTGGTGTTTAGTGCAAGAGATTGGTGTTTGGTGAATAATACTGGTGTTTGTAGGCATTTGATGAAGAATTTCTTTGCGTGTTGGTGTTTGTTGAAAAATGGTGGTACTTCTCTTAAGAGTTAGCGGGTTCATGTTGGGAGTTGGTGACGTTTGTTGTTTTTGTGTTTGTGTTTTTATTGTAGAACGTTTTGGTGTTTGATCAGAGATATTTCAGGATGTAGATATCGGATGGTGTGTTGATGTTAAAGACTTTTGGTGTTTTTTTAACGGGGAAATTTCGGTGTTTGGACCTTTGTAGAAAGTCCTCCTTGGTGGTGTTTTTGATAGAGACTGATGCCTGAAAGAAAGCATTGTGTTTGTTTTTTTTGTTTGTTTGGTGTTTTTTTTGGTGTTTTTGTTGGTGAAACAGCTGGTGTTTGATAGAAAACAGTGTTTGTTGGTGTTTTGAAATAGTGAATGTAGTGAATATTGGTGTGTTTGTGGATGGGATGTTTTCTTTTTATAGAGACTGGTGTTTGTTAGAAAATAGTGGTGTTTTTATGGGCAAAATGCTTGATAGTGAAATTTTTTTAAGTATTTGGTGTTTGGTGTTTAAATAAGGAATTATAAACTGATATAACATTTGAAGGAAGGTGGAGTTTTTGATGGTTGATAGAAAACGTTCCTGCTTGTTGGTGTTGTGGAAAGTCGGTGTTGTTTGTGGAAAGTGTTGGTGTTTTGATCGTTAATGTATTTGTTGTTTTGTAGAAAACAGTATTTGTTATAAAATATTGGTGTTTGTTGGAGAATGTGGTCTTTAACTGGACACACATTTACTTATAATGCATGTTTATTTACAGAAATGCTCCATGCTCTATTTAAATAATAATAATAATAATAATAATAATAATAATAATAATTAGATGTGTTACAGATGGAGCACACAGCTGTGTTTTAGTGTTTTATGAATTTAAATTCTTGCTTGGGGCCTTTCTGGTAGCGCGGTGAGTCTCGGAGCAGCTCGTCAGGTGTAATTATAATCACAGCGCTCTGTGTGTGTGTGTGTGTGTGTGTGTGTGTGTGTGTGTGTGTGTGTGTGTGTGTGTGTGTTTGGCTGTGATCAGTGTGAAACTGCAGGCGTCTGTCACTGGTGGTCTGCTAATTAGATTTCCCGTTGGTCTCAGCGAGTGTTTTGCTGTAATGATGTAAATGCGAGGAGTGTTTCGGCGCCTCTGTAATCCTCCCTAACACGCCGACGAATCGAAGCCGAGCCGCAACTGTGTTCCATTATCACCCATCGCGCAGAGAACGAGTGGAAGAGAGGAGTAGAAGCGGTGATTGGTTGAGGGGAAGACGGAAGACGGGGTCAGTGACACGCTGAAACCCGAGACGGTTTAAAGGAACTCTGATTTATCTCTCTCGCGTACGGCTTTACGAAACGTCAAGTGGAATAAGACGATCACGCGACGACTGCTTTAAAGCGTCTCGGTGTGCGAGTGTCAGATCATCTGTTACATGTAGAGTATGTTTATATAAAACACCCGCTCTTTCACTTTCTTTTTTTTACATACAGGAATCCAGAGGCGGAGCTTAAATGAAATAAAATTAAATCACTCAATCTGACAACGTATGAAATCACATCAACATCAACATCACCTTAGCTACTGGTTTAGTTGTCTCAATATTGTGTAGCTTGCTAATAAACTAGACACAGGATGCTAATTGCACAATATAATACTTTACGTATTAAGGCACTTGCTTTAATCATACAGTGTAAAGAAAGGTTCTGCGCTTTTTCTCCAGGAAGTGCTCACTTTTTTTCTCTTCTAGCGCAGGTAGGGGTAACGCACTACAGGTATGTTATGGTCATGTGACCTACTGATGATCGAGCGCAGCCACGCCCTATTCAACAAGTGCTTGTCATAAAGATCAAAGCAAACGGTGTGTATTGAAATGAGGCGTGTGTGTAGGACATGTGGATTTTTTACATCGTAAAAAGACATGCCCATCTCTGTGATTTGTACAGCGATTAAACATCCCGTGCCATTTGATCAGAATTACTACAGATGTCCTCGGGAAACATCACTGAACACACACGCACACGTCTGGAAATCATGTCCGGACAGTACTTTAGTTGCAGAAGATTCGACAAATGTGCTCTCAAACATCCACATACGTCTAAATGAATGTTCCGCTTGTCTTTTAAACGGTGTGTTGTTTAGTGATATGGTGGTGGATGTCTGGAACCGGGGCCTGGACAGGAGCCAGCGACCGCAGTGCATCTGAAGTTTTCATGGCTCGTTTCATTAACGCTAGCAAACAATAGCGTGTGTTTACAAGAAGCTGGTACGGTTCACATTAAACCAAGCCCATCTGCTGAGCCAGTGTCCAAGTCAGGAAGTCTGTCTGCATTTTTTTTGCGTAAAAAGCTTCTGATGACGAGCTGGCCATCTTTACTGTGTATACTTTTTGCCTGAGATCCTCTTACGCTCGCTCTGAGAATAATTTGCAGCTACGGTGGGATAACCCGAGGTGAAAGGTGATCCTCGCGAAAGACGAGTCCTCCATTAATTCAAATGTATGCGCTGGCATCAGAAAGAGAACCCGATTCTGACTTGGCTTTTCGTCGCCGCTTTCCGTGCCACCCTGTCTTAAGGCTACATGTGTGAGAGCATGCATTATGCATGAGACTTCATGAGACTTAATGCATAACTGCATTCCACTAATGTTACGGAGGGCTTGGGTGTTGCATTTTACATAAGCAAGTCCTCAGATCGCTGGGCCAAAGGTTCACGCTCTAGTTCTTTCAACATTCCCATTATTTTCAGGTCTTTATGACAAACACACCTGCCATCAGCAGGATCCAAGAGCATGCGAAGAGCTTTTTTTTCCCTCCATCTCTGAAATGTGTTCATTGATCATCACTGACACGAAGAGGTGACAGATTTGGGATTTTAACCTAAATGTTAAGTTTGTTATTGCTGTAAAATGTAAACAGACAGCCCGGGTCCATGAGACAGAACTTTGCTAAGTAGTGGCCAGAGGTAATGGGGAAGAATGAACTCTCCAGAACCAAAGCTCGTCATGTCTTCCAGCGCTTGGCTACTATTATATCTTGGGAGTTTCCTCGATAATTTATCCATCAGCGCGAGACTAAACGGTTGCGATTTCAGCAAGTTTCCCAGCATGATTTCTCGGCGTGTTTCCCAAACCGAAGTTGAGTGAAAATATTAGGGTTCTTGTCCTCCAGTGGCTACAGAGACATGTTAAACCTGTTCTGGCCGACCAACACGGAATAACAATAATGGAAGCCGACTTTCCGTCCATACGGAGTAGGGAGTGTGACTTCAGTAGGGCCCCTACCCGGGGTGGACTCTTTCCTAGCTGCACCTGCGTAGGCCTCTCCGATGCAGGGTAAGTCAGGAGCATCCGGATTCCTTGATTGCTTTCCCCAGGGACGCGAAACATTTGAGTAACCTGCGAAACAGAGAACTCGTTCCACATGTGCCTTTTCGTTGCTGTTCCGAGCCAAGTCCGCGCCTCTTCAGTGTCTCAGACCGGATTAATTTTTTCTGATTGTAAATTGCGCCGGAGCCTCTGAAGGCCTCGGTCTCTCCGGGGTCTGGATTTAGCGCACTGGGAAAGGTGAACCCCCTGATGAAAAGTCTTCTCCGAGGTGCTTTCTTCCTCTCCTTGTCCCCTCGTTCCAGCAGCTGGCCAAACACTTTTCAGCTGATGCTAATAACCGACCCGAGCTGAAGCGCTGAGCCGAAGCGCCGTGACTCGGGCGCTGACAAGGGCCCGGGCCTGAAATGATCTCACTCTGAATGCAGCCGCTTCATTACAGAGGAGATTGTCATATGGAATGTCGCTTGCAATATACGTCAAAAAGATGACTGTGAACGTTTAAGGACAGGAAGGCAGATTGGTCATGGCAGAGGTGAAAAGCAAAACATGCCACGAACGGGAAGGTTCACCGGAAAAACAAGCGACTTGTTTACTTTTCTGAAGACAAAATGGAAGTAATTGAAGCGGGCGACCTTCTAAATGGATCTTTTGAAGGTGAAATGTTTTGCTTTCGCTGTTTAAGGCTGTGATTTTTGTTTGTGTGTACTCGACACTCCTGCGATTGGCCCAAGCGCTGTGCCACATTCCTCGGAAATCGCTCGGCTGAAATATAACAACGATCACCGCTCTGCTAATCTTTGTTTAAATTGTCCCAAACATTTCTAACGCAGGCTTCATGTACTGTCATTTCGCATTACGAGATGGGAACGTAATGTGGCGGCTCTCCTTCATCGAACGATGTATCAGTGTAACTGGTAAATATTACGGAAGTTTCTGGAATGCATTCGCGCTAATTACTGTTTGTCTCTCATCAATGTTCTGAATAAATTCTGAAACTCATCAGAAGTCTAACCAAATGTACACAGTCAGCGGGAGTTTATACCGGTGTCAGTTTGATCAGAACACGAAGCTTCATGCGTGCAGTGACCTTGCTGGAGT
>CM074961.1:648014-650179 GCA_037577455.1 Pangasius macronema
GTTTTTACTCGAGCTGAAGCGGCTCTCTGTCTGTCTTTCTTTTTCTTTCTTTCTTTCTTTACTTATTTCGTTCTTCGCTTATTTCATTCTTCGCTTATTTCGTTCTTCACTTATTTCGTTCTTTCTTGTTCTTTTTTTCTTCATTCTTCAGCGATGTATTTGTTTGAGGGATTTCTTTCTTATTCGGCGACGCTACCAGGCTGCACACGGGCTCATCAGGAGACAAGAGTCTGTAAGAAAACTCGAACTGCAGCTCGTCTGAGAACACGAGGAGTTCCTCAGGCTGCAGAGAGAAACACCGAAGAGGAAATGTGGACCAAAATACAGTCATAAATTAGCACACGTGGGATTCTAAAGCAGGCAAATAAATAAATAATCAGATGTGAACACATGAGCAGCTCATACTGCTGAACATTAATTTAATGTTTATTTTTCATGTGGTTTCAGTCTGTAAATAAAAAGAAAACATTTTTTGCTTTAAATTATTGTTTATGAAGTGAATAAACAGTAGAACATGTCGAAGTGGTTCAGAAGATAAAACACATCCCAGTGCTGAATGAGCGTGTGTATCAGCTGATCTGAGGTCAGTAGTCATGCATCTAACACCTGATGCTGATGATGTGTGTGACTCAGGAGCAGTGTGTGGTGTGAACACTGATCTGAGATCAGTTGTTCTGCACAGTACTGACCTTCAGTGTGCTGCAGTATGGTGTGTTCTGGATAAACCTGTTTTGGATGCAGTGTAAATGCGTTCAGACTGATCTGAGGTCAGGAGATTTGTATACACCTCAGGTTCTAGCTGAACGCTGAAATGTTATAGATGATCTGAGATCAGTAATGCTGTACAAACAGAACTAAATCTGTTTTTAAGTCAAGTGTTGAAGCTGATTCTGCATAAACCACAGGATCTGATCTGAGATCAGTTAAACAGGCACAAGTGTTCTCAGGAGTCTCAGCTGTTGTGTATTAACACTGATCTGAGGTCAGTGATCTGCAGTGTTGTAGGTTCAGGTTCAGCCATTGTGTATTAAGGCTGATCTGAGGTCAGTTATCTTTAATGAACCATTTTGTAGATGCAGACTTTACTGTTAATGCTGATCTGAGATCAGGAATTCTCCATCCTGCAGTTTTTCAGGTCCAGTGTGCTGTGTTAAATTCTGATCTGAGGTCAGTTAGTCGCCGCAGGCACGGATCGGACTGTTCCCAATGATCCCCAGCTCGTAGAGGATGGACAGCGTGGCGAAAATCAGGTAGATGACTAAGCAGGCAGCGCCGAGCTTCCTGTCCAGCTTCCAGCCGTTGATGTGAGTGGCGATGAAGAGGATGAGGATGGAGATGAGGAGCGAGGAGGTGGTGAAGACCAGACCCGTACTGTTCACCACCACCGGAGAGGACGGGTCCACAAACGCCGTCTTTATAAACCACGGCAGGCCCAGACACAGCATGTCGAACACGTTAGAGCCCACGATGTTGGACATGGCCATATCTCCTTTACCTGAGAGACACATGAGGAACCGAGGAACTGAACACCTGACTGCTGAGCTCTTAACATCAAACACCACGTTCTACTTACTTTATTATTATATATTATTATAAAAATAAAACCTGTCAGTGAAGGAGGCGTGGCCTCTGTACCTGTCTCAGCAAAGGAGGCGTGGCCTCTGTACCTGTCTCAGTGAAGGAGGCGGGGCCTCTCATTCTCTAAGGCTACTAGGATTTGATAGCTGAATTAAAAACAGGCTTTACCCTCTCGAGCCACCATCACGCTAGCGATCGTATCCGGGATGCTGGTTCCTGCTGCTAACAGTGTAAGCCCCATGACCGTGTCAGGAATCTCCAGTGTCTCTCCTACACACACACACACACACACACACACAAGCACACACACACACACACACACACACAGTGAATATGCAGCAGTTGGAGATAAACTGTATGTTTGCAGCTGAAATAAAAATTAATGATTAGAATGTGAAGTTAACATCCGGTCAGTGTTTAATCGTGTGATGAAGCCAAATTTATTCAGTAGTGCACACAGACATGTGAGGATATGCAGCGTGATATTCTCCTGCCCCCCCCCCCCCCCCCCGCCGGGGGGGCGGGGGGCGCGGCCGCACCCCCCCCCCCCCCCCCACCCCCAGACACAAACAAACAAAAAAAAAAAG
>CM074961.1:663623-677355 GCA_037577455.1 Pangasius macronema
AAACACTCACTCTGGGGCATTTATTACTGTTTACTGCTCTTTATAGGGTTTATTTAATGTAGAAACATTTAATTTCATTATTTCTGAAGGCGTCTTTGCTCTACAGCGTTTCACTGCACGTGTCTGAGACTTTTGCACAGAACTGTAAGTGTGTGTGTGTGTGTGTGTGTGTGTGTGTAATTCATTCGCATCTACTTTACATCAGCACTTGGAGCTTCATGCCAGTGAGATGTTTGAGATTTTTCCTCACCACGCTATTGGGTGCTAACGTGAAGTTGTTCCTGATGGCCAATCTCTGATCACCAGTGTCTGTCCATGTCTTTGTTTCTGGGTTTAAACTCTATTCTTGGTGATATTAACAGTAATAAAACAGAGTTCTTCTAACTCCTCTCTACCACTGCTTTACTATTTCTGCGTACTTTTATAGAAATTATAGAATTTTGTAAATATGTAAGTAGTGAGTTTGTGGTGCTGTGGTTTCTGTCTATAAGAAAGGTTACAGGTTATTATTTTCTATTCAGGTTTTGATATGCAAGAGCCCATGATGAATCAGTGAACATGAGTTCTCGTGACGTTCCCCTGAAGCGAGTCAGCATGAACACTGATGGAGTCACAGGGAAGAGGACAGAGTCTGTCTGGGTTCAGTGTAATAAACTGCGTTTACTTTAAGAGAGGTTTGTCGAGATTTAAACAGAATTCGTCATAAAGCGCTGACTGAAATGATCCGTGTTCATGTTCGTGTTGGTACCTCACGCGCTTGGTTCTGCTCGGGTTCTCCTGCAGGTTTATTCCACTAAACAACCCACAGAAACAGAAGATTAACATTAACAAACATCTGAAGTGTTTAGAAGGTTCGGGGTTAGTAATCTCCTGAGCCAGGACGTTCTCATATAAACCAGTATATTTACAGATTATCATACGATCCGCTGATTATTATGTTTATAAACATGTGATTTTATAAACGCCTGGTGATCATAAACCACAAAAAATACTCTAGAAAGAAATGATTATATCTCTATTCCAAACAAACCAATGAAATCATGTGGCATGTACCGTCTGTAAACCTGCACTTACACTCACAGTCCCGCAGTTTCAGCTCATTTCACGTGAAGTCTCTTACTTACTGTTCCTCTTATATTACTTTCATATTATTTAATTATGGTACTTTGTTTACACGTTTTGTATATTTTATATTGTTATTACTTTCAGTTTTATGTCACTGCTGTTATTACATTTTTATGTTTATTTATATTTCCCTTTTTTCTCTTTAAATTTTTTGTTTCTTTCTTTCTCATTTTACTTCACGCTGACTTTTAAATATGTAATGCGCTATATAAATAAAGATTATTATTATTATTATTATTATTATTATTAAAAACAGCGTGCTGAAGGCCGCAACTTCAACAAAATGCTGTTTTTAACAGATAATAATTATTAATGATAATAATATGTCTAAAAAACACTAATAATTGAATCTAATGTGAGGGGTTTTGCGTCTCTCTCCGTTTCCCTCCGCATCACTGTTTTCTATTTATTCTTGTCATTTATCAGCTCTTTGTAATGTCCTGTAATCACTTTATTACAGCCTCAGAGGTCCAGAGTTCTTCTGGTTCTTCAAAAGCTTCACGCTCCTGCTTTTTATTTCTATACGTCAGCATGTCTGTTTGGATTTCTTGGCTCAGTTAAGTGAGGAAATTATTCACATTATCATGTTTTCCAAAAGCGTTTTTTGTGGTGAGTCGGACGCCGTGTGATGTTCTGATGCTCCACAGATTGGGAGAAGAAAAGAATCAGGACAGCTTGTGTGATGAAGATGAGGATTCTGGAGGGAGATGAAGAGGGTGGACATTTCAGAGCTCATGTTTAAAGTGTCACGTTGCTCAGTGCTGCTGTTTAAAAGGGAAATCTAAAAACAGACGTCGTCATGTGTAGAGGAAGTTCTGATTAAACTCTGAGCTGAGGCGCTAAAAGAAAAGAAAACTTTCAGTGGCATGGCACAGCGTAGCTTCATATGATATGTTGACTTTAAGGGGATTTTCTGGATTTTTGACTGATTAAAGCAACCGAATACGACGTCTCTGTTGATAATGACATGTGCCACCTCTTATCCCAGATGAAATGGGTTTATTTTGCACTAATCCCCATTATTTGGTGACACAAACAGCTGGCACTCGTTCATACCGTGTCTGGTTTCACAGTAAAAACGGTAATCACGAGGAGCTTAATGCTGCAATACGACTGCTCCGTTATTAAAGGAAAAAAAACCCCAGAACCAACGAGATCCATTTTCAAAGAGCGTTAACGCACAGGGTTTGAACCTGAGAACGCCGAGACATCGACTCCGTCCACCCTGAGAGTGAGAACGACACTGTGGGGCTTGGGGAACTTTGTGAGAAATACTAGTCACAATGTCGTGGCATTGTTTTTTTTTTTGGGTTCATCACGCTGAGGTCCTTCACTTTCACGCTGTTGTCTCCTCACTCTCATGCACTCGTCTATACACGCACAAAACGTTCGAGATCTCGCCAATGATAAGTGGATAAAGTTCGGCACTCAGAATTAATCTCTGAGTACGTACATTAGACTCTAGGACTCCAGTTAAAATGCACTTTGAGTGATCTAAATCTAGAGCTCCAGTTGTTCCAAGGAGTGTGGAATTCTAGCTGATCTGGTTTCTACACCGCTCTGACTCTGTTCTGATCCTGACTCTGCAAGCTCGAGATGGATCTGAAAGCCTAACTCTGGCTCGAGCTGAATTGAAGTTGAAAGCTGCAGCCGATTTGAGATCTGTGGAAACTTGTCAGGTGTCTAAAACTGAAGTGGATTTTGGAGCTCCGGTTTAAAGCCAGATGTTCGACTTCCAGTTGATCAGAATTCTCCACTGGTGTCAGGATGGAATAGAGTTTGGACGTGAGAGCTGCAGTGATGTTGGTTTGGGTTTGCTGATGTGAATCAGCTCATTTTTACTCAACTCAACTTTTCCACTCACAGATTCCTGATGACCGCCAGTCAGGGTGTGGATAATTAAACATGCTCTTTTGTTGAGTGACTAACCACAAAACCACCAACGTCTGATTACCGAGAGAGAGAGAGAGAGAGAGAGAGAGAGAGAGAGAGAGTAATCCCCTCTCTCCTGCAGTGTGATTAAAGCTGAGATGTGTGTGATGGTGTTTATGTCTGTGCCGGGGCGGGCCAGTGGGTGGTCCTGATTTCCAGAGCAGTTTTATCTTGTTCATGTTCCTCATGATGGTGCTATCGATGGATGAAGGAAAGTTCTAAAACATTTCCAAAGCAGAATGAATGGTTTCAATGATTTTTCAGGATTTGTGTGATGGACGTCCCACATAATCTGCGTCTAATAATAAACAGATGTGTTGTTATTAAACAAAGAAATTAAGTGTAATCGTTGATATGGAGACGTTTTCTTTAAGGGGATGTTTATGTAACATTTATGGAAGGAGTCTCCAGTGTCAACAGTTGAAGTTTCCCGACACCTTCATGGTTCAACGAACTTGTTTTATGTCCTTTCAACAACATTTAATGTAACTATACATTAAACTGATAAAAAAAAAGAGTATGATGTCATTTTTTAAAAAATTAATACAGAACTGTAATTATTTGCAAATTGCTGTGGAAACACTTTAAGCTAATGAATGGAGGAAAATTATAACACAGAGAATGTTGTTGTTGTTGTTGTTTTTGCAGTTTCTTCCAGTCTTGTTTTTTTCAGGCAGTCCCTGAAATGTTCAGGACATTGGCACGCTGGTAATGTTGGTAATCTTGATAATGATCTCATGACCTGATTCTTGGAAAACACAAAATGTACAGAACTCGGGTTCTCCATGACGTTACGAGAGCTCATCGCCCTGATCTCCGACGCCTCCGAGAAATCTGTCTGTGCGAATTATAGACAGTCTGCGAGACTGAAGCATGCCCTCAGTTTCCTATGAGAGGAAGGGCGTGTTCTCCGTCCCCCACACGCCCAAATCAGTGATTCAGCCATCAAAAGGAATGATGTTTGAAAGGTTTAAATGCTTGTTTGTATCTGCGTTGTTTAGAAGAGGCTGAGTGAAGTCTTCGCTCCACTGTTCTGGCTCCCATCAGCTAATCTGGAAAATGGAGTGTGTAATTTTTTGGAAAATGAGCCGGAATATACCGACCATGAGTTCCCTGTAAACAGAACTTCGTTTGTAAGCTCTGATTGGGGTTTTAGAAGACTTTTTTTTTTTCCCTCAGAGGCAGACATATTTTCCTCTTAAACACAAACACAACATAAAACAAACACAACCGTTTCAGATCAGGGTTTGGATTGCTTGCATGAGTAACCTCGTGCCTGGAGTGGGTTTATGGTGATATTTTATATCTCCTGCATCAGGAACCAACTCATGCCATATTCGTCAGGATCCTAACAGCTGAAGTGGTTAAAAAAAAAAGTATGAGCACTAACACAAAAGGTGTGAATTTGCAACCGTGAGATCAGAAAAATCCCTGAAAAACACCGGAGGCTCTGTGCAAAGCTGTTTCGAGTCAGTGTCTGACCCGCGGGTCGAGCTGTAGGATGAGTGAATGTTCGGGGGATTTTGCGGTTTAAGTCTGAACAGTAGCACTTCACCCGCGTGAGCTCTCGCTCCTCGCTCCTCGCTGCAGACTTGGTGGTCCGTTTCTGCATCAAAGATATCGTCAGAATCGCGGCGTCTCCGGTCGGGTCGACATGAAACACCTTTTACCTCTGCACCATGTTCCCACGTGAGCGTTATTTCTCCTGGATTGTATGAAGATGATCTGAACATGTAAGGTGATGAGCAGCGCTGATCAGAGCGGCCCCCTTCAAGGCCTGGAATTTGTTAGGAGAATGTTAGGAGTGTGTTAACACCCGCCATCTGCACCTCGTACCTGTCTCTTTCCATCTCTCTGACCTTGAGGACTCCTGTTGACGTGCAGCACGCGTTAAATATGAACCGGGTTTAAAGCGTACAGCGCTGAAAGACAGCATTGTTCTACGTCTTTACGGCACGATGTCGAAGGCCACGTCGTATAAATGTTGTGTTAAACCTTCAGCGAGATGTCGAGTGGGTTTTGGTTACTGTAGGTACTGTACGCGGCGCTGTAGGACATCAGCACAGTGATGGATGGCTTTAATCAATCCCTCTCGGATCCCGGGTCTTTAATAAAGCCCGTCTTTCAGATGACTTCAAAGCTGCGTGACGGAAAGCCAGAGATATTGGAGTTGTAATATTTTACTCGTGTCTTCTGTCTGCTGTATTTTCAGACTGCTACATAAATCCCTCTTTTGTCTGTCTCAGTGGTCGAAGTGAATTCAGCCCCCACAGCGACCATCCTTGCTGCTGAAACCAAAAAAAAAAAAAAACCCAGAAGCAGATTTTTCTTTTCATAACGACTTTTTGTTGCGGGTGGATTTGAGTAGACGCTGTTTGGAGGTCACACACTTACAAATGTGTCACAAAGAATCTTCAAAATGGTGTCTGTACATAAAGCTTCCTCATCGTGCAGAGTGTAATGGATCTATTGTGTTCACTTTACTGGATCATGAATTTATTTATAAAAGAATTCTGGATTCTGATTGGTCGGTGTTGAAGATTAATCTTCTATAACAGCAGACTCATTCTAATACCTTGTCATTTCTATAGTAACGGCTCATTCACAGTGACGTGTACAGCGCACGCTCCACGTAAACGGATTAAAAAATAACCGTTGATGTGGTGACGTTTTCTGTAAATGTAACGTATGGAAGGAGTCTCCAGTGTCGGCGCTTTGTAACAGTCAGAGGTGAAGCTGTAACTTTACGTTTTCCGACGTCTTCGGGACAGAGGAGTTTACGCTTTGTGCGACAAGCTTTCGTTTATTTTTTTGAGAGCGAGAATAGAGAGAGGCTGGTGAGGGAACGACTGTTTATAGCTGCTATAACGTAAGCGCTATAATGTAACAGGAACTAACTCGTTTCCCTGACGGTCCACAACATTAAACGTAACTATAAATGGATAAAAATGTATGTCATTCTTTAATAAATAAAAATTTGTAATTGTTGGCAAATTGCTGTAGTATTCTGCTACTTTAGGAAACCGTGTGCAAATGGTGTTGCTGAGAAAAAAGTGTGTGTGTGTGTGTGTGTGTGTGTGTGTGTGTGTGTGTGTGAACTGACTGGCTGCATTTGGGCTAAAGGGACTTTGTGTACATTTCATTTTTCACTAAACTATTCTGTTAAAGGATAAAGGTTAAAGGTCATAGCAGTGTTAAAGCAGGATATGGATGCTCTGAGTAAAGGGAAGATTTATGAAGATCTCGTGCTCAGTTTCAGAGTAATTTGTGTAGTACAGAGTCATTAATCCCTGAGATTATGGAGATAAAGCTCTGTTTCAGTACGACTCTTTCTTTGTTGTGTTCTTGCTTTATGGCCCGAGTGTTGGAACGTGGCACTCGAAGCTTTCCTGCTTTTCAGAGCCTGGAATGAATCAGTTCCAGAGTCTGTGACTCGCTGCACCTCCATCCATCTTGTGTATCACAACAGAACAACTTTTTCACATTCATTTCTTTCATCGTTTGATGTCCTCCTAATTTATTGTTTCTGTGTTCTGTGTTCGCTGTCCATTTGCTTTTCATGACCTTCATGGCAGACAATCCGGCCGTTGTGCAACTCGCATTCAAGCGGCGCATCGCATCCACGGGGAGTTTACATCACCCCAAGATGAAAAGCGTTCCTCATTTTTAATGGATTCCAGTCCTTGAGAAAATGCCCGGCTGTGATATGTCATAATAAACGCAGCAGCTTTTAGGAAAGGCTGTATTTTGCCTGATGACCTTTGGCTCCGTGTGAGTAATACGTGCTGTGGGCCGGCTGGAAGACGCCGGAGCAGAGAGAGCTGTAGTAGCAGGATCAGGTGAAATGGGCTGTGAGTGATGAAAGAGGAAAAACTCTTCAGGATCAGATGTCTCATTAACCAAATCTTCTAATGGTTTCTGTCACATTGGAGCTTTTTAATCAAAAAAGACCCTCGGAAGACGTCACGTTCCAGCTCTTCTTCTACTCAGTAAAGACGCAGAAAACGCAGAAACGTTTCTTACATTTACATCTACAGCAGCCATCCTTATCCAGAGCGGCTTACGTTCATCTCATTTATACAGCTGAGCAGGTGAGGGTTAAGGGCCTCGCTCAAGGGCCCAGCAGGGGCAGTTGCTAACGCTAGCTCAGTGATCAGTGTCTGTACTGCGGCCAAACACTGGCTAACGTTCACAGAATATCTCCAATAGCTAGCAAGTTACTGACTAGCCACGTACACTGACTACAGTTTCTTTCGTCTGTGGTGCGATGAACAGAATTACGGCCTTCACCGAGAAAAGCCTCGATCCTGCAGTCTAGCTGTAACGGGAGAGGCTTTATCCCGAGAAGAGCACGCCGCACTAGACTCCCGAGATTGTTCAGGGGTGTTCGTTTGTTCATTTGTTTGCTTGAAAGACAGAGTGAAGGAAAATGTACAAAGAAAGGAAGAAAGAAAGAAAACCAAGGGAAAGAATGAAAAAAGAAAGAATGAAATAATGCATGATGGGCAATGAAAGAAGGAAAGAAGGAACAACAAGAGAAAGAAAGAAAGAAAGAAAGAAAGAAAGAAAGAAAGAAAGAAAACCAAGGGAAAGAATTACAAGTGAAAGAATGAAAGAAAGCATGATGTGACAAATCATGAATGACAGACAGAAAGAAAGAAAGACACGAAATTAGAGATGAAAGAAAGAATAGACAGAGAAAGGGTAAGGAGTGATTCTCCGTCCTGCCGTCAGCGTGTTATTCTTTCAGCCCGGTTATTAACGGAGGTCATCACCGTCGCTGTTCATCCCTCGGAGCGTCGCAGTGACACCGAGCCTCTGATTTACGGCAGCTTTACGTCACTCTTCAAACACGACTTCCTCACAGTAATAACGCTTTACACACGAGACGAGCGAGACTCGATAAACTCCGACTTTTCACACCGCGCCGTAACCCTGAGATCTGTTACAGTGAAGAGATTCTCCTCCTGCCGGCGCTCCGGCTAAACAAAAGCCTTCTAAAAATAGAGTCCAGGCGTGAACTCGACACCGCGCTCGATAATAAGAAGAAAGGAGAAGATCCCACCTACACCTCACGCTTTTGTCCCCGGCTGGATTACATGTGTTCCCCAAAGCAGGTGCTTCATCCGGACACGACTTCAAGAGGGAAAGAGATGGCGTTCCGAAACAGGTCGAGTTCCAGCTGCGTAGCGAGATTAAGTAGATGTAGCTGCTGGCGAGGAGATCGTTTATAAGAAATGACGCAAACTGCGGTTCTGTGATCTCCTTTCATATATTATTTTTTGTGAATAGAAGTTGAAGCGAGACCACGGGGGAGAGAGAGAGAGCGAGAGCGAGAGAGAGAGAGAGAGAGAGAGCACACACATGCTAATTTTGTACGTTCCTTCAGTTTATGTGCTAATATTTATTTGCATAAACATTACCAGTGTTTAAAAGACGTCATCTTGTTTCTCTCCCTCGCGTTGTTTTGTGCTAATTTTTTTTCAGAAAACAGTTAGAGCACCACATGGTTTGGTTTAATGGAGGAAAATAAATCCCAGTAGTATAAAAGCGATTAAAACCTAAACCCACAGTGCCTCGCCCGTCCTGGGATATCATATCGCCATGACGACAGCCGAAAATAACAACCCTGTAGAGTTTGAGCAACAGGTTGGGTACTTGGGTGGGGTAAAATAGGTGTCGGGAGTGGATATGCCGCATTACTCAAGGTGTATCTGGAGAGTAGTTTTGGGTTGTTTTTTTTTTTGTTTGCAGTAATTTGTGGTAGTGTGGTTCATCCGGGGTCATTGGGGTAGTTTGGAGCGATTGGAGGTGGTTTGTGCTTGTTGAGGGGAGTCTGTGATAAGATATGGGGTTAGATTGAGGTGGTTTGTGACCATCTGGAGTAGTTTTAGGTTGTAAGGATTAGTTATGGTAGGTAGTTTGTGAGTAGTTTGAAGTAATTTGCGGTTGTTCAATGTTGCAGGTTCTCTGTTGTGGGGTGACTGGAGGTGGTTTGGGCTTGTTGCGAGAGTCTCTGGTAATGTAGGGAAGTTTCGGGGGTAGGTTAGAGTAACTTGGGGTCATTTAAAGTAGTTTGTTAAATGTAAACATTGCTTGTAGGTAGTTTGGAATTACTTGAGTCATTTGGAGGATCAGTAGAGGTAGTTTGGGGACAGTGTGGTTCATTTATGGTTTTTAGGGTAGTTTGGGGTAACTGAAAAGGTTTCGGGTCATTTGCGGTAGCTTGTAGATAGTTTGGAATCGGACAGGTTGTTTGGGATCTTTATCGTAGTTTGGGGTGATTGGAGATGGTGTGAGGTTTGGTTTGCGGTTGGTGAGGGTACTCTGTGATGGTCTGGGATCATGCTTAAGTGGGAAGGTGTTAAAGTTAGGATGAGATTGTTTAGGGCAATATGGAATAGTGTTACATGGGGTAATTCGTGAGTAGGGTGAAGTATTTTGGGGTTGGTTGTGGTACTGTGAGGTTTTGTGGATTTTCATCAGGGGTATTTTGGCATCACTGCCAGTAGATTTGGCGTTATAAAGGCAATATGTTGTACTCAGGGATTGTTGTTTGGGTGATTTGATGCTGTTGCGGTACCCGAGGTCTATCTTTATGGTAGTTTGGGTTTATATGAGGTAGTTTAAGTGCAGTTGTTCTAGGGTAGTTTGCATTTGCTTATGACAGTCTGGCATTATTATTTAGCTTATGACATTGTTGGGGGGTCGTTTGGGGTAGCAGGGAGCAGTCTAGGGTTGAAGTTGTTGGGGGTAGTTTGGGGTAGTTGGCAGTGATTTTGGGACTAGGTGGTTAGCTTTACATTTTGTGTGCTGTTGTACACCTTATATTGGGCTTATGTGGGGTTTAGTGGAAAGAAGTTCAGGGTTATGAAGTTGTTTGGGGTAGTTAGTGTCCGAGGTTAGGGGTTACCCTACGGTTAGGGGTTGTTTTCTCTAATGTAAAAGATTGTAAGTGTGTGTGTTTGTGAGTGTGTTTGTGAGTGTGTTTGTGAGTGTGTTTGTGTGTGTGTGTGTGTGTGTGTGTGTGTGTGTGCTATTTTCAGTGAGTTGAAGGGAGCATTCTGTCATTGGGAGATTTTGACACCTTAGAACTGGAAAAACACAGCAGGACAGGTGTGTGTGTTTGTGAGAGAGAGAGAGAGAGTGTGTGTGTGTGTGTGTGTGTGAGAGAGAGAGAGAGAGAACGAGAATGAATAATGATTGTTAGACTTCATATAAAGCTTCTCTTTCTTTGCTGGAGAAAACAAACCAATGAACTTGTAATTTCCTTTCCCTCTTGTTCACTGTGTCTGCCTGTGCCTGTGTGTGTGTGTGTGTGTGTGTGTGTGTGTGTGTGTGTGTGTGTGTGTGTGTGTGTGTTATTGCCCTCCTCAGACAGTTGGGCTTATTGAAGTTGAAACACGCAGCTGTCATCCAGCACACATTGCGTGAGAGTGGACAGTGTGACCTGTGTGTATATGTGTGACAGAAAAATGTGTGTGTGTGTGTGTATGTGTGTGTGTATGTGTTTGTGTATGTGTGTGTGTGTGTGTGTGTGTGTGTGTGAACGGTGTGTAATACTCAGCTCTGTGTGTATTTTCTGTATGATTGATTCCACTTGTGAAGGCTTTAGAGTCGGATCCTACGGTAATGACAGAGCTTTACAAACTCCACTACACTGATTATTCCAGAGATATGAACCTGCAGAGCTCCGCCTCCACGTGAAGAAGACGAAAAGTCCAGATGTGACGCCTGAAGGAAATCCTGCACTTACAAAGAGCAGAAATAACATCCTACACCTACATTCCACAACATTAAATGTAACTATAAACGGATAAAAAAAATGACATGACATTGCAGTGTGACCAGTAACTCTGCTTCAACACACCACCCCATCACTCGGGGTGTTTTACTGTAACACACACACACACACACACACACACACACACACACACACACACACACACACACACACACACACACACACACAGTGTTTATTACTTACTTATCTTAGACTCAGGTGGGGGTGTGGCCTAAAGGCGGTCTGAAGGTGGAGATTGAAGTTCATGAATAATTGGTATAATTATATAATTTTCTAACAAACAAAATTGAGTTTTTAAAGCAAACAATGGTGTTTAAGGTCACACACACACACACACACACACACACACACACACACACACACATTCATTTACACATTTAGTGCACAATGCTAACCTGGAGCTTATAAGTTTCTTTGCAGCGTACGTTAGCCTCACAGCTTCTCTCTCTCTCTCCCTCTGTCTGTCTCTCTCTGTCTGTCTGTCTCTCATTCTGTCTCTCTCTCTCTCTGTCTCTCTCTTGCTCTGTCTCTCTCCCTCCCTCTCTCTCTCTCTCTCTCTCTCTGCTTTGCTAAGCCCCCGCGTCTCTAATTCGGCCTGTGCAAACATGACCCTGAGGTGTGTGTGTGTGTGTGGTCAGAGGGTTACTAACATCCAATGTGTGCATGTGGTAAGATAGTGTGTGGCAAAGAGGTCACCGTGTGTGTGTGTGTGTGTGTGTGTGTGTGTGTGTGTGTGTGTGTGTGTGTGTGTGTGGTTTATGTACTGGACACACCCTCAGGTTTTGGCCTGATGTGTGTGTGTGCTTAATGTTGGCAAAAAGTACACCCTGAGCACATAATAAAGAAAGACGCCTATTTGTGTTTACAGCACTACACACACACACACACTGCGCTGACGTGCATCAGGTCATGGGCGTCATCATGAGGTGCCACTTTTGGCGCTTTTTCTTGTATTTACAGTAAAACTTCATCACATGTTTAAAAACGGCTTCACACACAAACTTTTATTTTTCAAACACGACTTTCAGTCTGCATCAAAATTTCCACCGTTGGTGTACAAGGTCACTCACACACACACACACACACACACCCATATTACAGAATACATGCATTCACAATTCAATATGATTTATTTTTGGCCTAAAGCTTTACATTAACCTTCCTTTAAAGGAGCATTTCAGCCAGAGAGTGACTGCCTCTTTAGTTTTTGCGCTGGAGCTACGAGACTAACGTTGCTAACACATAACGAACATCTCACACACAAAATCCAACTTTTTAATGAGGTCATTAAACTGTAAAGTCATTTTGAAACAAACGATGGTGTAAAAGAGCAGTGAGAGTGTTCAGTGTATTTATACAATCATTCACATCACCTCCAGCTACAAACCTACCTTTGAACTCTGGGGGCGGGGCCTATGGAGGGTGGGGTTATAAAAGCAATCACGGTGGTTCAAGATGGCGGCCCACGTGAACAACGTTGACTGTGAAGCTTCTAGCTGACGTTTGGGGTGATAGAGATGTAAATTACTCTTTAGCACCATTAGCTTCGTAGCTCTAAAGAATGACTGTTATTATTCCAGAATATTCTATCCCAAGTGTTCTCCATGGAAATGAGTGATGGATTTTTTCTCCGTCCTGCTGGAGGTCAAACAGGTTCCTCTGAGGATGGAAGCAACCTCAGCACGAAGCCACAGGCAAATATAACATCCTCGATGTTTCCAGAACATCAGAGCAGGTAGGAGAGACGCCATCGCACTCCCGGCTTTAAATAGGAGAAAAACCACCACCAACGTGACTGAAGCAGGGGTTAGTGGGTTTAATCATACGCACTCGGATAAAGTGTGTTTGTGATGCTGTTACGGAGAATCCAAGAGTGTCGCTGTCCAAGGAAGTGATTTAAGAACTGGTTTAGGAAGTGATTTAGGAACTGGTTTAGGAGGTGATTTAAGACCTGGTTTAGGAAGTGATTTAAGAACTGGTTTAGGAAGTGATTTAGGAGCTGGTTTAGGAAGTCATTTAGGAGCTGGTTTAGGAAGTGATTTAAGAACTGGTTTAGGAAGTGATTTAAGAACTGGTTTAGGAAGTGATTTAGGAGCTGGTTTAGGAAGTGATTTAAGACCTGGTTTAGGAAGTGATTTAAGAACTGGTTTAGGAAGTGATTTAGGAGCTGGTTTAGGAAGTCATTTAGGAGCTGGTTTAGGAAGTGATTTAAGAACTGGTTTAGGAAGTGATTTAGGAGCTGGTTTAGGAAGTGATTTAAGAACTGGTTTAGGAAGTCATTTAGGAGCTGGTTTAGGAGCTGATTTAAGACCTGGTTTAGGAAGTCATTTAGGAGCTGGTTTAGGAAGTCATTTAGGAGCTGGTTTAGGAGCTGATTTAAGACCTGGTTTAGGAAGTGATTTAAGAACTGGTTTAGGAAGTGATTTAAGAACTGGTTTAGGAAGTCATTTGGAGCTGGTTTAGGAAGTGATTTAGGAGCTGGTTTAGGAAGTGATTTAAGACCTGGTTTAGGAAGTGATTTAGGAGCTGGTTTAGGAAGTGATTTAAGACCTGGTTTAGGAAGTGATTTAGGAGCTGATTTAGGAAGTGATTTAGGAGCTGATTTAGGAAGTGATTTAGGAGCTGGTTTAGGAAGTGATTTAAGACCTGGTTTAGGAAGTGATTTAGGAGCTGATTTAGGAAGTGATTTAGGAGCTGATTTAGGAAGTGATTTAGGAGCTGGTTTAGGAAGTGATTTAAGACCTGGTTTAGGAAGTGATTTAGGAGCTGATTTAGGAAGTGATTTAGGAGCTGATTTAGGAAGTGATTTAGGAGCTGGTTTAGGAAGTGATTTAAGACCTGGTTTAGGAAGTGATTTAGGAGCTGATTTAG
>CM074961.1:685796-698296 GCA_037577455.1 Pangasius macronema
AAGCTGCTCTTGTTCTCAAGTGAAACACAGAGTGCTGCAGGATTCTCTCTCTCTCTCTCTCTCTCTCTCTCTCTCTCTCTCTCACAGCTTCAAGAGAAAAGGACATGTTTTTGCCAGTTAGACGACTCCAGGCCAAATATGGCTGACTGTAGGCACAGTGTGTTTTGGGCCAAAAGTTGTAAGACATGTTTAAGGATTTTATGTCTTTGGAATCTCCACCAAAAATAATTCACAATTTTGTTGATGTGAACTAAAATAAAAAATGATTGTCCAAACCCTTTTGAGAAATGATAGCTAAAGAAATCAACCTTGTGCTCAGAATCTGTGACTAAATGTGCTGATGTCCGAAACGGTCAATCTGCAAACGAGTTTACATGATTATAGAAGGGAACGATGAGACGTGAGAGGGATAAAAAAAAAGTTCAAAGGGATATTTTTAGCTAAACAGAATAAAATACAATAAAAAATAAAAGTATCAAAAATGATCATAAAAGTAATAAAATTGTATCGTACCTAATCACACACCACAAAAACCACTCAATATTTATTTAACGTTTATGGAAGGAGTCTCCAGTGTCGGCGCTTTGTAACAGTCACAGGTGGAGCTGTAACTAAGTTTTCCGACGTCTTCCGGACAGAGTAACATGCGTAATAAGCTGCGTTTATTTTCTCTTATTAGTGAGTCCGGTGTATCAGTAAAATCTCTGGTCACACAAACCCCCAGGTCTCAGCACGAGTAGAGTGTGTCACTGCTGATTTAATGCTGCTGGATCTTCAGAAGTCTGGTGCAGATTAGCTTTGAGAAGATAACACTGATGTTCAGGCCTCCACAGGCCTTTAACCCTCATGCTGACCTGCAATAAACACCAGAGCTGAGCCCCAGGGGTTCCAGCGAACCACGTTCTGCCCCGGAGTACTGCAGGTCAGCTGGGAGTCCCACTGAGGTGTACACTCTGAGAGAAACAAACAGGTTCCTCAAGGGTTCCTATGGACGGTAAATGGTTCTCGCGTCCTACATGGTTTTTGTTAGGAACTGCTAGAATGGGTTAGGGCATGAATCTTCCAGTGTTCCTGATGAGATCTCTGAACAAATCCTGGTGAAGCTTTACACTGTAAAACGTTTAGAAAAACAAAAAAGATTTAAAGCTTTAAAAAAAAAAGAGAGACAGATCTAGAACCATAAAGTGCTCAGTTTGTCCCTCTGGTGGAACAAACAAGAGACGGTTCCAAGCAGGACTTCTTTAGGGAGCTAAGAATTCCAAACCAGGAAAGCCTTCCTGCTAGGAGTGTTCTTCAAGGCTCTAGCTTTCTAATGGGTTTCTACTTAGAAGAAAACCCTCGGCTATAGATAGAACCTTAATTTATTGTTTTTTCCCCCTAAAGCTGTACTGGAACTTTTTAATCCCCAGAAATTTTTAGCCCAGTGTGTTTTTTCCCACGTTGGCCAGGAGTCCAGTTCTAATGGTCCTACTGTACTGTTTTCATTTTTAACAGGAGCTCTGAGTACCGGTACTATCAGAACCCCTGTACCAGCTCTCCTGTAGTAAAAAACAAAATTAAATATTTTTAAAATGATCATTCCAGAAGATTTCTTATTGTTCCAAAATGGAGAAAAAAAAGAAGCTGTGGTGTGATGTGCAGATGCTGGTACCAATCTAATCTCAGCTGATATATGAGGTTCTTGCCAATTTCTAGAAATTTCTTTTTTAAATTCTGGTATTTATTGGAGAAAGTTAGGATGCAGTCTGGATATTCTGGATATTCTGGATATTTTCTCTACTCTTCTGAGTTCTTCAGTTGTTCCATTTTTAGTGGGAACCTTTAAAAGTTCTGTGTAGAACCCAAGAACAGAGGAGTTTTCCTGTCAGAAAGTTTCCACATGGAAGCTATGAATCATTAACTATCTTTAGAAGAACTGCAGTAGAAGCCGAGTCTGTCTCTCCTCACAGTGGGAACGTGTTCAGATCCCAGACGCTCCCGCTCATCCCGGGTGCCAATACACAGGTTACAGGAGTCACCTTGATGTCTGTGACCTTTGACCCCAGGCTCTGAGGGTGGGCGAGGTTCTCTTTCTGCTCCTGGGAGCTTTCTCTGACCTGAAGGTGAAGGTGAGGAGTGCAAATCAACCAAAAATAAAACGGTTTCTTTTTCTTATTATATATATAGTCTTTTTCTTATTACATGTTCCGGACCAGCAGAAGCTCGGAGAACCACTGAAGAACCTCGGAGCGGAGCGGAGAACATTTTCACCATTATAACACAAGCCTGATCTCAGTTATAATAATTCATATTTCTGTTACAAAAATAAACCTGATATCTGGAATTTTATAAATAAATATATAACTTCTGATTTAGTTTGAAGTGGCCTGCAGCTAATGACCAAACATGGTGATTTTGGATGTAAATAACTTTAAGTAAGTTTCCTGCGATTTATTTTTTTAAACTTTAAAGTTCCTCAGTTATGGAATAATCGTGTTTAAAGCAGTAATGATTTTAAATATAAATATCTGAACAATAATCTGCTTTATAATGCTTCATATCGCTGCCTGTAAAAATGATGTTTTGCTAATTTAGATTTATACTGAACACATGTTTATAAAAATCAGTGTGTGTGTGTGTGTTTGTGTGTGTGTGTGTGTGTGTGTGTGTGTGTGTGTGTGTATGTGTGTGTGTGTGTGTGTGTGTTTAGGATTAGAGAGACCAAAAGTGGATTTCATTACACAGTTCTGTTCTGTGTTTAGCAAAAGCAGGCAGATAGACAGATAAAAGGACAGACAGACACAAACAGCTAAACAGATACAAAGACAGACTTAACTTCAGTACTCAGTACTCTAAGTTGTTGTGGATAACGGTGTGTGCTAAGCACTGAGAGACAGCGAGACAGACAGACTGTTAGACAGACGGCCAGATAATTAGACAGACACTCTGATACAGTGGGCAATTAGCTAGAAGTATGGCTAGACAGACAGACAGATAAAACGAGAGAAAGACAGACAGATAGCTAGATGGATCAATAGCTAGAGAGACAGCTAGAACCATATAAAGACAGACGGATAAAAGGATGGACAGACAGACAGCAAGCGAGAGAGAGAAAGACAGACAGATAGCTAGATGGATCAATAGCTAGAGAGACAGCTAGAACCATATAAAGACAATTAAAAGGATGGACAGACAGACAGCAAGCGAGAGAGAGAAAGACAGACAAAAGTATAGAGAGACAGATGTAGACAGAGGCAGACTGATAGATAGCTATCCAACTGAAAGGATAGATAGATAGACAGATATCTGTCCTTTTGTTAGATTGATGGACAGACTGTTAAATAGACATGCATGTATATACACAGACAGACAGACAGATAGACAGATAATTAGACAGACACTGATACAGTGGGCAATTAGCTAGAAGTATGGCTAGACTGACAGACAGATAAAACGAGAGACAGACAGACAGATAAAATAAGAGATAGACAGATAGCTAGATAGACCAATAGCTAGACAGACAGGTAACTGGAGAGAAAGACAGACAAAAGTATAGAGAGACAGATGTGGACAGAGGCAGACTGATAGACAGACAGCTATCCAACTGAAATGATAGACAGCTAGACAGACAGATAGAGACATAGACATATGAAAAGGATAGACAGACTGTTAGACAGATTTATGGATTTTATCTTTTGAATTTACAGTTTAATTAGACTTTATTATTGGACTTTATTATTGGACTTTATAATAACGCTGGTGATTTATTATGGTATAATCATATGCTGCTCATTTCCGTGTCCTTTTACACTCACGAGGAAAACAGACGTAATTTTTTTTGGGGGGTGGGGTATGTAAGATCAGAGCTCGGTTTATTCATTTGGAAAGTAATTTATAAATCTCTTGGTGTGTGTTATTCATTTCAGCGCTCGCTGGTTCTCAGAACATTCTTCTGCAGTTCAAAACAAAACCCAACAGTGAGCATGTGACATTAATCCTGCGGGTCTCCATCAGACGAAGCTTCGGTTTCCGCTAATCATTTACATTTCTTACACAATATCATCACAGTACTGTGCATTAAAAAAAGACTGTTTGCCCAAACACTCTGCCTCGTGTTAAACAGATGACGGGAGAGTGAGGATGTACTGACGTGTGCACGACATGCCACAGTTCTGCAGCATTCTTTAGATTCTCTTAGTAAATTTATTTCAAATTAGAGATTAGAGCCAAATCTATCGAATGTCTGAGCAGCGACTGTCCTGAGCGTGATATGGCTCTCCAGCTCGCATCACAGCTGCTGGCTATATGAGTTGAGAGAGCACGTTCACTCCACTCACCCCCAGTGTGTAAAGCAAACAACCAATCACTGACCACCACTGTTCCTATAGACTAATCACTGACCACCATTGTTCCTAAAGACTAATCACTGACCACCATTGTTCCTAAAGACTAATCACTGACCACCATTGATCCTAACAATTATTCACTGACCGCCATTGTTCCTAAAGACTAATCACTGACCACCATTGTTCCTAACAATTAATCACTGACCACCATTGTTCCTATAGTCTAATCACTGACCACTATTGTTCCTAACAATTAATCACTGATCACCATTGTTCCTATAGTCTAATCACTGACCACTATTGTTCCTAACAATTAATCACTGATCACCATTGTTCCTAACAATTAATCACTGATCACCATTGTTCCTATAGTCTAATCACTGACCACCATTGTTCCTAACAATTAATCACTGACCACCATTGTTCCTAACGATTAATCACTGACCACCATTGTTCCTATAGACTAATCAATGACCACCGTTGTTTCTAACAATTAATCACTGACCACCATTGTTCTTAACGACTAATCACTGACCACCATCGTTCCTAACAATTAATCACTGACCACCATTGTTCCTGTAGACTAATCACTGACCACAATTGTTCCTAACGATTAATCACTGACCACCATTGTTCCTATAGACTAATCACTGACCACCATTGTTCCTATAGACTAATCATTGACCACCACTGTTCCTAGCAATTAATGACTGACCACCATTGTTCCTAACAATTAATCACTGATCACCATTTTTCCTAAAGACTAATCACTGACCACCATCGTTCCTAACAATTAATCACTGACCACCATTGTTCCTATAGTCTAATCACTGACCACCATTGTTCCTAACGATTAATCACTGACCACCATTGTTCCTAACGATTAATCACTGACCACCATTGTTCCTAAAGACTAATCACTGACCACCATTGGTCCTATAGACTAATCACTGATCACTGTTGTTTGTTCTCCAGTGCATTTTTTTTGTTCTGCTCTTAGTGTCTTCAGAAAATCTCGTAATTTGATATGCAAAATATGACAAAACAATTAATATAAAAATTTGTCTATGACATCATCCAAGCGATCTCTGAGAAGAGTTAGCGACACTGTGCTGAAAAGCGGGAATTTTAAAATGACAAATTTCAGCCCAAACTTCCACCCAAATCACAGCTTTTGTAGAAAAGAGAACCACAAATTCGTCTTTCTTTATATAACCAAAGGATGAAACGTCATTCCTTTCCTTTGGCTTCAATGCTTCAGTGCACACACACACACACACACACACACACACACACACACACACACACACACACACACACACACAGAGAGTGCTAACGGATTTAAAGCACTAAACTCTTTCACACATGTACGTGTCAGCCGTGTGTTCTGTTTAGGAGCAGCGTTAACGCAGCAGGACTGATGGAGAGCAGAACTCTGCTCTGAAATCCTCCCACTGAGCTTTAAAACATCAGTGTCTCTTTAAGGAGGACGAAACACGCTGACCTCCTCCGTCTCACAAATACCTCAGTGTTGCTTCTAACATCTGTTCCTCAAACTTCTCCTCAGCGCTAAGCGCTCTCAGGAGACCTGCAGATATGGAGGATGAATATTTACGTGACTTTTATATCAGCCATATTTTCCTTTTATTTTCTCTTCCTGATATTTTCTCTGACAACAGTAAGAATAAGGGCATGTCTAACTTTTCTTATGGTATGGTTTAATAAATCTGCTGAATTATAAATACAGAATAATTTGCTTAGATGGTTTATTTCTGCTTTCGGTTTTACATGCTTTCAAGCTACTTTTTTTTTTATTAAAGAAATTAATTCATAATTAAAAGGACAGTCATTGCTCGGTCTAAACTAATATAATTATCAAATGCTTGACCTTAAAATATATTAAAATATATCATAAACACCCCCACTTCTTAAATCAATTAAATCTAACATGTACATTGGTTCTAATGGGAAAAGGTTATAAATTTTCTAAGCACACGCTGTAGTACGCGATGATGATGATGATGATGATGATGATGATGATGAATATTTCTGTTCCAGATGTGCGGCATACATGTGTTACATGTCTGTGTGTAATTCAGTGTTAAGTCATATATTCTGCAAATCAAGGAGGAGGTTCAACAATCTGATACTGCATACTTTACTCACATACTCACACACACACACACACACACACATACTGTCTTTTGTCTCTCTCAGGACGCTGAAGAATGCCAGACTTGGATCTCTAGTAGAACAGCCATGCATAAATGCTTTTCTTGTGTCTGTAGTGACCGAGAGAGAGAGAGAGAGAGAGAGAGAGAGAGAGAGAGAGAGAGAGAGAAGCCGTGGGACAGAGACAGACACAGACAGAGAGAGAGATCATTTCTGTCTGAGGTACTTCAGGGATCTAACCTCCTCTTTAGCACAGTGAACCTTCTGCTTCCTCTTCATAATGACAGATCGCTCACTTAGACTTAAAGAGTATTATATTCCAGATTAAAGACGTCCAAATTCCAAAAACAATCCAAGCAGAACGCTCCACCTTCGCGCTGTAGAATGCAGCACTGTATACACAACAGGAATTAGCTAAAAATTAAAATTCCCTCAATATGTTTTAGTGTAAAAATGCTCAGAAACTCAAAAAGTCTGCGTCCGGCCTCGCTCTGATCCACATCACACTCTGACGTGATTCTCCGCATGGCCGATCCGTCTCCGTCTCCGTCTCCGTCTCCGTCCATGTTTATCTGATCACGAGAAAAGACGAGGATCATAAACCTTCCCCCTGGATGAGGAAATGAATTCCTCAGTTTTATAAAACATGCTCACTGTAAGTATTAATAAATATTTTGTGTCGATTACAAAAAAAAAAAAAATCAGCTTTTTGTTCCACAAAAGAAACGGTGTAATGTAGTTTACTGGCATGCGTGCATTACATCGAACACTGCCAAAGCAATTACAAGTCAAGCGTAAAACCCAGCAACAATAACACACAACATGGTGTAACACGCCCGTACTCAAGCCCAGAACAGACCTCGCAAATATTTACAGTAAATCATCGCCTCATTCACTTTCCTTTCAGTCTAACATTAAATGTCTGAAATAGCTGCATTCTTAAAATCCTGAGAGGGTGGTGTGATGAAGCTGAAGACGTCAGAAAACTTAACATTACAGCTTCACCTCTGACTGTTACAGAGCGCTGACACTGGAGACTCCTTCCATCAATGTTACACTTAAAGCAAACTTCACCATATTGACGATTATTTTAAGATATTTTTATTATTAGCGGAGCATGCGCTGTACACGTCCCTGTGAGCGAGCTGTTACTATAGAAACGATAACATATTAATAGAACGAGTAAATTAATATAAACGTGCACTACTGTCTGAGCTGCTGTTATAGAACATTAATCAACACCTTCTGACCAATCAGAATGCAGAATTAGGAGCAGAGTAGAGTTTGAACCCTGATGATGTCACAGTGGTCATCTGATGCCATCCAGGAGCCAAGGGAGCAAAACTGTCTGTGCTCTCTGGGTGGGAGGGGCATACGCTCTCTCTCCCTTATCAATCATATTAACACTAGCCAATCGTGGCTGTCTATGCGCTCATGTATGAGGAAGAGGGCAGATAGCGCTTTCGTCTGGGTGTGTTACGCAGCCCTGTGATGCAGCATGAGCAGCAGTTTGAAAAGATGCAGCTGAGCAACACCCATTTCCTCACGTATATATACACTCTACTTTTGAACTTTAGGAACCTGACTAAAGTCTTTCGCTAAGATTTTTTTGCGCTAAGTGTGTATGGACCGGACGGACATAGCACAGCAGGGGTCTGCCATCTTATCTGCAAAAAACTGCTGCTGAGACACGTGTACGAGTCGCTTGAAGACCATGAAGGACTAATTATACAAGTGGAATCAGGTGCTTGGTGGGAATGAAAACCTGCAGAATCTCTAACCCTTTGGCATGTTGAGAATTCACATATGGGTAATAAGTAGAGTGGGTTAATTTTTTCTTTTTTTTAGCAGTAATGATGTCACAAAAAGTTACTTCCAGCTACACGTTGTCGCTTGTGATCTGCGCCATGAGGTTTAAACCCTTTATGTTAGTGTAAGGCTGTGGTGCTCCTGCCTTCTGTCCTTCTGTCCTGCCAAATGCATTATGGGTAACGGGCGGGGTCAGGGTCGGGGTGAAAGCCCAGCTGGGGGTCGGGTTTGACACGGTTGCCCCAGACTGTGGTGCTGCTTCAGAGTCACATGAAAGCGCAGTGGAGCTGCAGGAGCTGTGGGGAAGCGGCTCAGCGTCCTGTAGAGACGGCGTTCCTGTAAAACAAGCTCTTCACCTCCACACTGAAACATCTACAGCTTCAAAACACCATGTGGCTCCGTGTGTGTGTGTGTGTGTGTGTGTGTGTGTGTGTGTGTGCGCACCAGGCGGGAAGCTTTCTTCAGGACTCACCACTGCTAAAACAACTACAAATATTTGCTTTATAAGAATAACAGCGCTCCAGTGGAACCAGGATGGAGACGCGCACGTGGGCATCGAGGGAAAAAAAGCAGTTGGGAGAGGCGAGTGAAAGAAACAATGAAGTGGTGTAAATATTTGTGAAGTCTTTGTTCAGCCATCATTCTTTGGGCAAATTTCTTTGTTGTGCACGTGAATTGATAGGCGCCTGTGTTCCCGTTGAGTTTCTGGAACCTTCTGAGGAACTTCCCTGTAGACTAACTCCTGGTTGAGTTCTGTTCTGCTGTTCCACCCCACGCTCCGGGAACCGTCAGAGTTACAGAGAAAATACAGAAGTGGCACAGATGATATGAGCGCAGAGGAGGCGGAGATTAAAGCTGTGTTCTTCTTTACTGTTGTAGCTGTTGTTCAGATATGTGTGTGCGTGTGTGTGTGTGTGTGTGTGTGACAGCCTGCAGAAAAAAAACAAAGTGAAGTTTTGACATGTTCTTTAGTATATAGTCCTGAAAACTAGATTTTCTTGAAACTGCTGTCTTATTTCCACACATTCAGTTTAATTTTATTTATTTATACACATCTTTTTTTCCCAGTTTTCCAACATCTTCAGGATGTTTACGCTTCCTTGCGGTTTCTCTGTAACATGACAAGCTGTTTTTTGGTCTTATTAACTTCGAGAGAGAATAAAGAGCGGCTGGTGAGGGAAGGACTGTTTATAGCTGCTATAACATAAGCGACAACAGAAACGAACTTGTTTTGCAGAAGTTATGCAATTTACATGTAACTGTAAATGACGTGTCATACTTTTTTTTTTTTTTACAAACATTGTAATCGTTGGCAAGTTGCTGTGGTATAAGAGGAATAAAACACAGCTTCAGGGTGGTCACAGTAACTCCGCTTCATCGAGTGGGCGTGTGCAGAGACTGGGCCTGAGGGATATCACATGATAACTTACGAAGGCTGGAGGTTTGACTGCTATATAATTTTCACGTTCAGTTAGATAAGATTTAAACACGTATAGGAGTAAAATCTCGGGGTTAACGTTATTAAAAGCCGCACCGAGATCACGGAGAGCGACGATAGACGACCTGCCTGCATCTTGCGCGACTCTAAATCATTTCAAACTTTCACAAGTGCCACTTCAATTCTTCTTTTAACTCGTTTGTAAATTCACGCTGTTCCAGAAGACCTGAGTTATTCTTTCTGTCATAAATACGGTTTGTGTGAGAGCTCTGAGCTCGTCTAGGCTTCAACTTCAGGGGTCTCGACCTCGGTGTTAAAATAAAGAGAGCAAAACTGCGAGGGAGGAAATGATCCATCAGCACAGTGTGGAGTGGAGGTGAGACAGCAGTGTGTGTGTGTGGGTGTGTGTGTGTGGGTGTGTGTGTGTGTGGGTGCATGTGTGAGGCAGACAGAAATGCATATGTGTGTGTGTGTGTGTGTGTGTGTGTTTTTGTTTTTATACATATAGTAGAGTGCAAAAACCCATGGTTTTTCAGTGAAAGAAAGAAAAATGTACTTCTATTTGTGTGTGTGTGTGTGTGTGTGTGTGTGTGTGTGTGTGTGTGTGTGTGTGTGTGTGAGACAGAAGGAGGAGTATAGCACTGATTTATTTGTGCTCTAATGCATAGCAGAGCTCAGAGTGGGGCCAAGAGGAGGACACACACACACACACACACACCCTGAATGTGAAGCGATTAAGAACTCAACAGTTTAATCAGACTTTTCTGCTCTTATATTCAGACATGATAACGATAACATATTAGAACGAGTGCATTAATAAAAACCTGCACAACTCTGCTGCTGCACTACTGTCAGAGCTGCTGTTATAGAAAACTAATCAACACCTTTGGACCACTCAGAGTCCAGACTACAACAGTGCTGTAGTGATGAAAACAGAGTAAAGTATGAGGAGACAATGGACTTGGCTGAAATCTGTAGCAGCGGCCATTTTGGATTTAAATCTACGAATCTCTGATTCTATAAAACTCTTGATTTCTGCATGTAATAATTTAAAGTCTTTCTTGTTGTGAGTTGCTGTGCAGTTGGTATGCATCTCTGTTCGAGATAACTGAAATGCGAATTAGATTTTCCCAGACCGTTTCCTCTTCCAGAAGCGGCAGCTGGCCGATGAGTCCGGTCGCTGTTTGTTATGAAATTCAGGCTGCTGGAGAAATTCTGAGATTTATGGATGTGAAATGGCCTCGTGTGTAGATCGAGCAGAACGTCCTTTCTCAAACACGCATGAACATATGCAGCGGCGCTTGTTGCGCTTATGAGCTGGACCGAGAGGACTTTCACCCTCCTGTAGTGTGCTCTACTCAGCAACCTTGCGTTCCACTGAACCACCACATCTATTTAGACGTGATGTTTATTATAAAACGCCCAAATTATCTGCTAACTATCTCTGTGAGGATCAGTACTAACATTTCATATGGAAGCGAAGTTTCCTTTCATCAAAAAAGTGTATAAATTTTGTTCTATATATAGTGATAAATGTTTTAAAAATATTACAAAGTGCTTTACACAGAGGTCTGGGTGTGTTTCCTTCATTTGTTTTTGGTTAGAATTTTTTAAAAATATATAGAAAAATGATGTTTAAACATTTGTTTGGCTTAGAAAAAATTATTACAAATGCAGTCATAATTCCCTCCTATTTGTTTTTAATGAATAATTTTGAATAGGTTCCTTTTGCTCAGGACTTCTGGAAAAAAGAGACAGAAGAAATGCGACACTAACATTACCTTTCTGCAGTTACATTTACAAAATGTCTAATTTAAGACTAAAAGTATCTCAAAATGTCTAAATTAAGATTAGAAGTAGCTCCTAAATGTCAGATTTGGGTGAAACTTAAAAAATAGGTGCGTAAATCCTAATTTTAGGACTTCTGAGTAATTCACAAACTACTTTTGAGCTAAAAGTAGCTTCTAAACCTGCGAAAACTTAGGTTATGTCTTGGCAAGTCTTATGTCAATAAGATCGAATCACGAATAATCCTAAACATGTGTTTTCTCTTAGCTTAGAGTTCCTTAGTAACAGGATTTAAGAAAAAAACTCTTTGCTAGGAACCTTTTAGTGCTAATTAGGAGGTAAAAACAATAACAGTGGCCCCAGAAGAGAGCCTTGAGGGACAGCACATGATAATAGTGATGAAAGTTCCTTGAGTTGGACGTTGCTCGTGCTACATAGCCTTCATGAGCAGTCGATAAGATCTGAACCAGCATAGGACTGAAGCAGAGCACCGAGGTCTTAGTTAGGAACTTTTAGTAGCACTCAGGAGAACGTTTTTGTGAATAACGCAGAATACCGTGTTTAGTCATCATGCTTATTAGAGAAACTACGTCGAGTACGTAATGTTTCATGTTGGGAAAATTCTGTTAGGTATCTTGCTACAAGCGTGACCTTCTGACCCGGTACAGAACATGTGTGTTAAATGAAGTGTGCAGTTGTGGGACAACAGCTGCCTGAAAGACTCACGCAGCTGAGAGCCGTGTTTCACACTGACATTTCAATTCATGTATGACAGCCTCTAAACGGCAGAGTTATCCCAAAAAGTCACGTAATGCCTTCATTTATGGATGTGCACGTGAAAGTGTTAGAAGGTCATCCGAGTCCTGGGTGCAGACGGATTCGAACGCACCGATGAGCATTTAATACGTCAAAGACAAAAACGGTATATACGAGCTCGGTTAAAACATTTCCCCTTTATGGCAAACGTA
>CM074961.1:703296-705203 GCA_037577455.1 Pangasius macronema
CGCTAACCGCATCGCTTTATTTAAGTAATAAACACTGTGTGTGTGTGTGTGTGTGTGTGTGTGTGTGAGAGAGAGAGAGAGAGAGAGAGAGAGTAAAATACCTACTGTTAATCTTTTTGTGTTGTTTTATTCCTCTGATGCCACAAGCAGACATTTTATCCATTTATAGTAACATTTAATGCTGTGAAACACTGGTGAAACAAGTTATTTCCTGTTGTCGCTTACGTTATAGCAGCTATAAACAGTTGTTCCCTCACCAGCGTCTCTTTATTCTTTCGCTTCAAGTTAATAAGACAAAAAACAAAAAAACACATCTTGTTATGCACGTTACTGAGAAACCACAAAGAAGCGTAACCTGTCCTGAAGACGTCGGAAAACTTACAGCAGTTACAGCTTCACCTCTGACTGTTACAAAGCCCTGACACTGGAGACTCCTTCCTTAAATGCTACATAAACAACAGAAAATGTCACCAAAACAGAGCGTCCTTCGTACACGTCCCTGTGAATGAGCTGTTACTATAGAAACAATAATGTATTAGAATGAGTGATTCACTTATAAATAAACCTGTAATTTACAGCTGCACTACAGTCAAACACCTGATGACCAATCACAATCCAGAACTCAACAGTGCTGTTTTATAATTTATTGTATAGCTCTGTTAGCTAGCTAGCTATTTACATATGTTTAATTTGTTTTCTGTGACCTCTATGAGGTGAGAAGGAGGCATCTCGATAGGCTCGCTCGCTCGCTCTCCCGGTGGTGAGATCGTGTACAGGGGTTCGGGCACTAGGACCCTGGCTCACTACACACTGTGACGCTGATGACTCAATTCCCATCGCCATGACGACGTACTTGGGTTGTAAAACGTAACCGCTGGCGTTTATCACCAACAGGCAGGACTGATATCTTTCTGACGTTACACGTCGTATAAATTTGTTAGCTTAATNGTCACGGTGCAGGAGCAGGATCGCAGCCTCGCTAGCGGATTTATTTAAATCATTAAACACTTAAAGTCGTTAGACTCAAACACACCGTATACAGAACGGCAAATAAAGTTAAAATCGCTAACGTGAGTAATCATCCGAGAGCTACAACAACAATAACGAGCTACTGACGTTTGTAGATGAAGTTGGCTGAGAGTTCGTCCGCCATTTTTCAGTGCACTGGAAGGATTTTGCTCTTAAAATGGCCGCCTCCCTGATCAGACTACTGAACTAGCGAGCCGAGTGAGACGCAGCCCGAGAAACATATCTGACTTTTAGATAAATCAGTTGAGCAGAAAATATGTTTGTAAACTTTTTTTTTTTTTTAAATGATCAGCTTTCGTATTACATTCGGCGGTTGTTAATGTCAAGCGCTGTATGCAAGTGTTATTAGCGAGTTAATTTCACCCGCAGAATCGGTACAACCTCTGATTTTCCCACAGCTGAGTAATTATCTCGTCCAGGATTCTCAATCACACACGACAACTGAAACACAAATTCTCTCTCTCACACACACGACTAAAAAAAGGCACTTGTTTATCCTCCTTTCCTCCTACTGAGGCTAAATTAACGAGAGAATCGCTCTCACGTTAAACGTTAGCATATGTGTCCGGGAAAACATTGCAACGAGGCGAGAAGGGCTATGGGACACGGATACATTGGGACAGAATCGACTGGGATTTGACTGTTTGCTTGCTACCAAGTACAGTAGCTGGGATTAATTCTGAGTTCTGATTAGCAAAAACACCCTCAAGCTAGCTAACGTTGGGTAGCAAGCGCTTAGCATTTCTCAGGCTAGTTATTGGAGTCTTAACTTTACATAAATCCAGATTATCTTCATATATATATATATATATATATATATATACACACACTATATTACCAAAAGTATTCGGTCACCTGCCTTGACTCACATATGAACT
>CM074961.1:705303-727329 GCA_037577455.1 Pangasius macronema
GCGGCCCATTCTTTCACAAATGTTTGTAAAAACAGTCTGCATGCCTAAGTGCTTGATTTTATACACCTGTGGCCAGGACAAGTGATTAGGACCCCTGATTCTGATCAATTGGATGGGTGAGCGAATACTTTTGGTAATACAGTGTGTATATATATATATATATGTATAAAGCTTTTATTAGCTGAATGTATATTTAATAATAGCTAGCTGGAAGAACGTTAGCTAGCTATAAGCCAGCGCTTAGCATTATGTAGTTGTGGAAGCTTCTAATGGAAGATTCCCAAAATATTAATATATTAGATACGTTGGGTAAAACTGTGATATTCAAGAGAGGATTTTATTAATGAAATGTATATTTAATAAGAAATAGCTAGCACCAAAATCCCCAAACTTGGGGGGCATTTTAGCTAGCAAATACTTTGGGATTAAAAACTAATTTGATAGTTATTATATGTTTTTATTAAATAAACATACAGTATAATCAATAAGCGCTAGTTAGCAAAATCGTTCTCTAAGTATAAGAACGTTAGCTAGCTATGAGACAGTGATTAGCATTATGTAGGCTAGTTAAGGCTAGTTAAGTCTCTCAGCCAAACTCTTAATAATCTTAAATATTCAAATAAAGTTGTGCTTTGATAATTATCTTAACCCTCTCATATGTAAATTATTTATTTGCATATTCAGATTATTTTGATTTTATCTTAAAATTGCTTGATACATGAATTTCGATTGTAAATATCACTGAAATAATAAAAAATTAATCTTCCAGTGTCCAACATTTTTAACATTCAAGTCAATATTTAATGCTGAAGACCAGAATGATAGAATATATCATTTCTGAACATTTTTTAGGGACACAAGAGCTACAGAAGTTTACATTAATTTACAGTAACACTCTCAAGTGATTTGGAGGTTATTTACATCTTATTTTCCTAAAATATATTTTAAAAAAGAGGATTAAATTGACAGACTGTAACTATGGACACAATGCATGTATGTAGCTAGTTATAGAAAACTTTTGTTAATTAAATAAGTGTTTAATAAGTGTTTAATAAGTGTTTAATAAGTGTTTAATAAGTGTTTAATAAGTGCTAGCTAGCAAAAATCTCCAACATGGAAGTCTCAAAGTGGAAAACCGTTAGCTAGGAAGTGGTAACTGTTGGATAGCAAGTGCTTAGTTTGTATCAAATTAGCTAACATTTAATATATGTTAGATAAAAACATAAAAAAAACATTTAAAAAAATCCCCCAATTGAAAGGGTTTAGCAAAAAAAACAAAAACCCACAGTGCTTAGCATCAGGTAGGCTAGTTTTGCTATTTGTATTTAGCCACATTTTACCAAGAAGCATACGGGAAACATTTAATGCACAATGTACAAATTATTTATTTGTTACTGCTGTGTGTAAGTGATTTATTTGAGGCTAGTCATAGTTGATGGTCGTAGTGATGAAGGGCTGCATATGGTTTTTATGTGTGTGTGTGTGTGTGTGTGTGTCTGTGTGTGTGTGAGAGAGAGAAAATAAACGTTGCCCGGCCGTGTTATCCCAAGGGATCGTCGATTTCAAATGGTTTCTTCAGGGAAAAAATCCGGAGATGATTGGGAAGCTCTTGTGAGAGGGACGTGGAGCGCATTAGGAAGGAAATATGCAGCAGTCATAATGAAACGTTGATGAGAAATGACTTCCATGAGGAGCTTCGCTGATCTGACTCTAATCAGGGAACAGAGACATGCAGCGAAACATCGGATTCCTCTCGATCATCCTGGTGTAGAGCTCTTCCATATGAACATTTTCCCCTCCTCCTTCTTGTCCCTCTCTTCTTTCTCTTCTCGCTGGTATTTAAGCCTGAACGGCTGGATACAGATGTGTTAGACTTGGTTCAAAGTCTCAAACTTGCCTTTTATGACTCTGCTAAATGTGACTCAGGAATGCGTTTGGAAGCTTTATCGACAGGCGATTCAACCACTGAGTCGTTCTTTTGGAACGACTCTTTCAAGTGACTCGGAACAAATCGATTTGCTAGCCTAAGCTTTGTCTTTCCACTCCGTCCTTGTCCGCTTGTCACACACGTACACAAAGAAAAAACACACACAAAAAAAGGATTTATTAGCAGCAATTACACCGGATTGTGCTCCTTCTTTCTTTTTTGAACAACTCTTTTAAGTGACTCTGATGAATCGATTCATGCGTGCAGAAAGCTTTGTTGAGTTTATTTCACTTCTGTCCTTTTCACCTCGCTGTCCATTTGGCTGACAAAGTGTGTTGAGAGAGGGAGCTTTCTGATTGGCTGTTCAGCGGCGAATCAGTAATGGAAAAGAGAACTAGAAGCAAACTTTGATTCAACTTGACATCTGCTATAAGCTTATTAAACTCTCGTTAAGCTCTCGTAGAACGTTATTAGAATTTCCTGTAAGTATTTAACACATGCTAAGAAAATTAAAGCTGCACTGTTCCAAAAATAACGTTCTAGCAATTCTTCGTTATACGAATAACCTTCACAGAAAGTTTCCACGTGTGAAAAAGATACACGTAACATTACGGAAACATTAATGTTAACACTAACAAGTCACGATTCGTTTTTGTTGTTTGTGGGTGTGGCCTGTTCAGCGTTTTATTATTAGTCCCGATGAGAAACAGTAGCACAGCCTACAGCCAACTATATGATTCCTGCTCATCACTTTTGTTTAAAATGTACTTAAGCTTGACTTTCGTTATGTGCTCTGCTTTGTACTAGCTTTATTCTCTGATTAGATCAGGAAATCAAGCTAACTGTTCTAGCTACATACGCTTATCAGAGGCACCAGCGATCTCTGCTACGTGCTTCCAAGCTTTTTAACGTCTTCGCAAGTTTAACGAGAGCTCGGATATGACAGGTCGTAAGTTTCTCTTCCGTATTTCTGCGTCAGACAGTAAACTGCAGGTAGGAAGTGAAGTTATGAACAGGGAACTGAAGAAACGTCGGACCACACGTGCCTTAAGATCGCTCAGAGGATTCATTCGAGTCGATTGTGTGGATTGGGCCTAATTTTGCGAAGAATTGAGAAAATCTCATTCTGTTGAAATCGCTGCTCCATGTCGAAACACGGACGTAGAAAATGAACGATTGCCTGTTGCTTTGTGCTTAATATTAACGAGCTCTTTGAATTAACGAGCAATTCTTCTTATTAATAATAAAAAGACTAATGTGAAAGAGTCTCTCTCTCTCTCTCTCTCTCTCTCTCTCTCTCTCTCCTTCACAACATTTCATAGTTAGATCAAGATGGACGACGTTACTCACTCACCAGCAGCGTGTGAACCACACTGGAGTAATAACTCTTTCTGTTCTGCGAACCCACCCACAGCTCGGTTCTAGCTTAGAGCGTTCACTTCCACTCGCTCTTTCCTCAACATGCACATGTTCACGGAGTTAGCGTTTCATACGCCGCGAGTGAGATGCGTCCTGGTGGCTCTCCAGCTGCTCGGCTTTCGTTCCAAGCCCTCACGTAGCTTATCACAACAGCAACAAAAAAAAACACTTTATAGCTGAGCGAAACGCTCGCCGAGGCTCAATCACGACCCGAACTCCGATAATGAGCGCTTTAAATCGAGCGTCCAGAGCGGCGAGAGCTGGAGCGTGAACGAGGAGAAAATACGAGGAGAAATACGGGGAAGCTGGAGGACTGCTGGCAGGAGCGCCGACGTTTATCAGATTTTAGCAAGCTTTGTTTCCTCTCAGAACTTTTCTTTCTCTGTACGTTTCTCTAAAATCTCAGATTGTTTTTATTTCAAACTAAAATTTGCTTGAAATGTCCTTTCTGAAGTTCCTTCTAAATTTTCAGCATTTTAAAGCTTATCTTTCTGGAACTTGTGTAAGAGATTTTGCTCCGTCTCTCAAACTCTGACATCAATCGCCGTTAAAAACAGCGTTTCAGAAGTCTCGGATGGTTTTGGAGAATTTGTCACTGTGAGAGAAAGTTTTTAAGTATTTGGACTTTTTTTTTTTTTTTTTTTACAAAAATGTTCGATGTTGCTCTGTAAGAAAAGCTAAATTTTAAAATGACTCTTTACTCTTTTCCCTTTATAAAAAAATATTTCTTAAAAAAAAAAAAGCAAAACCTGAAAAGTCGTTCTCTTAGATTTTTGCAGAATTCTGTAAAAGACTCACAAAATTTCCTCTCGCACATTTGGCAGGAAAAATGTAAAATATTTGATGTTAGAATGTTTAAAAAAAAAGTCTCTCAGACTTTGGACATGTTTAAGAGTTTAGGAGCTGTTCTCTGAGAAAAGAAACGGTTTTATTACACTCTCTGAGTAAGAGAGACTCTGAAACCTCTTTAAAAATTTTTGTAAGACATTTTTCAATAAAAGAGTGTAAAATAAAAACGGCTTTTCAGGAAAGTCTTCCGTTTCCAGTTTGTAGGATAGTTCCTGTGATGTTCTTTCCAAAATCATGAAAAGTCCATTCTTTCTTTTTTTAAACGAAGATTTTCCAGTTCTCCTACCTGCTCTTTCTCTCAGTGATTTTAACTTTCGCTTTTCTTTTTCTTAATTCTAAATTTTAAGATTTTCTTTGGCTTTGTAAATTTTCTTTGAAAATTTGTAGTCTAAAAAAAAACAAAAAAAAAAACAAATGATAAGAAAAAAGAGTTCTTATTTCTTTTCCAGGATTGTGGCTTTTTTTTGTAGGAATATACACGTTTATAGAAATGTCCTCTCGGGATTTAGTGAGCTCTGGAGCTCTGTATGCAGACGGATTTGTCCCAGTGGGGCGGTGACTCGGAGGTTTAGCGCCTGTCAGAGCAGGAATATAAATGTGCGTGGTAATAGGTGTGTGTAAATCAGGCCGGGTTTTTGATGGATGTGGCCTGTGAGTGGGGTCGAAGCTGCTTAAAGACTGATGGACTTCTCTTAACTGTCAAAACTCCACTCTGCTGAAAACGAGCTGCGGAGCGATCGCACCACCGGTGAATAAATCACCGCCGCAAACTCCCAAAATCCTTCAGCTACAACAACACTGCAGCAAATTCCTTTCTCCGGGAAGTGAAACAGCGAGGGTTAGAAGGGAATCGAGAAGCTTTTGGCGAAATCCACACACACACAGTGCTGTGTAAGAGGCCTGGTGTTATCTGGCACTAAATATGCAGCATTACTTCATCTTGTGAAAAAATATATGGAAGCAATTAAGCGTGATGATTGGCTCCCTGTCAGAATCACACACACGCTAGCAAATCGAAAACAAATCGATGTAAATGGCCACGTGTTCACTTTTAATTTCTCTCTAATCACTGGGAATATGATGACGTACTTTTCTTTTCCATTCCAAAAAGAAGGGAAGAGTGATGAAAACGTGACGGTGTTGAGAGATTTGAGGCGATGTGATCAGTGTTTCTGCAACACGGCGAGTTAGACATCCGTGCGGTATTAATAAATATCATCAGTTCAGTGTTGCATTAAAATCGTTACGTTTCTGAATAACTACAATTAAAGATCTGCCAAAAAAAACAAAGCTCACTTGTGCTATAGCAACCACACTGGTATCGCTATAGCAACCGCTATTCTATAGAACAATTTTACCTTTTCACGCAAATTTCGAACGGTCGTCGTCGCTCAGACCTAAAGCGAAAAACGAGTTCACTGAAGGGGAAAAGATCGCCCTGTGGGTCTGTGGGTCTTTTTATAAAGGTTCTACTTGGTTCTAATAGTGTTCTAAGTGGAACTGTTTAACGGTTCTCCAAGACAAACAACTGGATAAGTGTTTATGCTGAAACAGATAACACACTGATAACGGAATATCCTGAAACTATTAACTATTTTTAAACTCCAGTGGACGTGTTCTTTGGGTCGGTGTCATAGTCAAGACTTGAAACATCATCTTTAACCAAGTCTAGGCAAGAGCAAGGAACGTGACGCACTTGATGTCCAGATTTGGACGAATCTGTCGATTAAATTTATGGAAAAACGTGTAAAGTTCTTGGCACAGTAACTGCTTTATAATCAAAACCTTCATCCTGGAACGTTGGTCATTTAGTGGTTAAGATGCTTTGCTAGTGTCCAGGAGGTTCTGAGATAAATTCCCGTGAACCCAGAACCGCTCTGCACTTGGACTGGATTCTTTCTCGCTCAGAGGATCTGCCAAACCAATAAAACGCCAATCTGCCATAACAATAGACCCGTTTTTCCTAAAATTAGGATTTTTTTTTTTCTGTTTTACTGTAAATGGAGGAAAAATCAGCGAGCGAGAAGTAGAGAAGTCCGAAATGCCCTACAGCATCGCCTCATTACTGATCCCCTTTCATATTTACTTCACTCGGCAACTCAGCTTTGTAATCCACTCCAAATCGTGGCGCAGTGAAAGTGTTAAGCCTCGTTTGTCTTTTGGAAATGATGTGGAAATGTGGAAAAAACCCGCCACGGCTCAGGATAAGGGTCGGAATTTCACATGGCTGATTTACAAGAGCATTACTGGAGGTGTCAAACGGAGTTGTACTACCGAAGAGCGAGTTAGGTGGTGAGTGTCTTTCAGTCCTAAGTCATTGCAGTCTCGCTCAGAGCGGCAGAGCGTCAGAGCGGCAGGCTTATCAGCATCCTCAAGTGTTTTATTCCTCTTATACCACAGTATAACATACCAACAGTTACTGTGTTTTCTTTACTAAAGAACGTCATCCTTTTTCCATTTATAGTGACATTTCCTGTTCGTGAAACGAGAGAGTTCCTGTTGTCACTTACGTTATAGTAGCTATAAACACTCGTTCCCTAACCAGCCGCTCTTTATTCTCTCTCTTCAAGTTAATAAGACAAAAAAAAAATCGCAGCTTGTTACGCACATTAGTGAGAAACTGCAAAGAAGCGTAAACTCGAGACAGGAATTCAGCCTTTTGAATGTCGTCAATGTCGAAATGGTGACTGTGACCTCTGAGGAAGGTATTTGCAATGATTTACTGGAAACTTCGCCAGATCAACAATTTTTTAAATCTGTTTACGCTGTACTATAGAAATGAGCTGTTGCTATAGAAACGATAACATATTACAACGAGCGCATTAACATAAACCTGCGATTAGCAGCTGCACTACTGTCAGAGCAGCGCTCTGGGAGACAAAGAATATAATACGCTTCAGGCGATTCTTCAGGAAGAATCTGACAGGTTCTGGTAACAACTGGGAGGAAGGAAAAAATACGTCTGAACGTCTCTCAGAAAGCAAAACCTTCTCAAGAGCTCCAGTTTCTCCGAGTCGGAATTCCACAATGTCATTTCAACTTGGCCGCGCCTGGAGCGTTGCAGTGTTTGGGCGTGTCCCAAACCACACTTGCTTTTAGGGTTCTCAGTCAGAATGCGTTTAAGTAATAAAATTAAGGTTTGGGACACGCCTGTTATCAAATCCATGATGATGATATTGACGTCAGAAAGTTGCACCGCATCCGCAATTCGGTTTATGCAGCTAAATATGCGTGTCAGGATTTTGCTCAAGCATGGCCAAAGCCGTGAGCGCCATCGTCCACTGGCGTGCGTTTTTTTTATATTATTATTATTATAAAAGCCTGTGTAATGAGAGCAGAAGTAGACGAGGGTGATGAAATGCAGCGAGGTTATTCTGAGCAGCCGGCCAAAGCAATTACTCGCAGCAATCACCGAACGCCAGCACAAGCCAGAGGTGATTAAATTCAGTCCCATTCTAATGGAGGCTCACGTTCAGGGGAGGGACACACCAAGTCAAACAGAGGACGTTTAAAACCGCTTAAACGCTCATTCGTTTGCGACCGTCGCCATGTTTGTTGACTTTTAGTGAAAGCGTCTCTCAGGGGACGTGCTCTGATCATGTTTACTAAATTTACAGCGGCATTGTGTTGACTTTTCCCAAACTCCCCCTCCTTCCCTCTCCAAACTGAGTTGCCATTATTGCGCTCTTTCATTTCGAACATACTTTCAGGTTTTTTTTGGTTTTTTTTCGGGCCCGGGTGGAAGGCCAGGAGAAATCACTGCCAACACTTCATTAGCTGAAATTTCACTAGCTATTTTCATTATCCTGATTCCATTTTATTTTTAAGATCAACATAATGAAGATTAATCTGACGATCATCCTAATAGCGGTTCAAAATAAATGTTTTTACACCTGTCTCTGTTCATGTCGTAGCTGTTACACGAGTCCGTACTGTAATCTTAATGAAATTTGGAGACATATTTTAAACGTGATTAAGCATGAATTAAGCAATTCTTGTTTTTCCTTCTCAACACGTGGCCGGGTTCACGAAATTGAAACCCCTGTATTTTTAACCCTACATGACACACGGACATTCCTTGCTGTAATGAATTAACGTGGAAGCAGTGTGAAAGGAAAGAGGAAAGTCCCGCATGTGCAGTAAACTCGATTCCACAAAAGAAATTCAGTTTTGTAAAAACTTCCGAACCCGATCTGATGAATATTTCGTCGCAGTGCAAAGCAAAGCAAAGATTTCTTTAAATTAAGAAAACTCCAGTATGTATAATTTCGGGGTGAACACATCATAAATCCACTGGCTACTCCTTCAGACAGGATGAATGCGCCGCTGTTTTTCCAGCTAGCAAAGAATAGACTGTCATGTTGTGCTAGCTAGCGATGTTATATGACCAATGAAAAGTAGTTCTTATCCAAGCTGTAGCTGCAGTTTCAGCATCACGGTGTGTCATGGCACCAAAATATATATATATAAATACAATGGTGAGTGTAGAAGTCTGTAATAATTATTAAAATAAAAGTTTTGTGTAGCATCAAAAATAGTTTTTTCCCCCTCTGGTTTGTTAATAAATGCAATAAATAAATATTCAGTGATCAGATATGAAGCTAATGAAAGAATATTGTAATAATTAATGCTGAAAAGGTAAAAAGATACTAGCCAATCTGAGAAACGTCCCGAACGCTAGAGTGTGTGTATACGATGTTAATCCTGGATATTATTTGTATCATCTCTAATGGCTCCTGATTGGCTGATTATCTAACGAGCTGTTAGCTAGCTACTGGACAGGCTAAAATCAGGTAAAGTTATAATGTTCTCTTTGCTAGAGACTCGTCCTTTCGATTACGGTATCTACGTACATACTTTTCTTGAGGAGCGTTACTCATTAGAATAATTTTTCTGGGTCAAATATTATAGTTTAGTAGTTAATTTCCAAACTCAGTCACCGGTTCCCTTATTTCAGCTTTCGTTTGACGGAAATTCAAATTAAAGAAAAAGAAAAACAGCAACAAGCCAAGTAACATAACATTCAGGGATGCTGCATGCTTTGCGTCAGTCGTCATAGCAACGCGCCCAAAGCTCCTAAAACAGCGTTTAACTGCACTACACACTACACCAGGGCTGTTTCACTGAAGACACTAGAGGGACGTGCGGGTGAAAAGTCCGTTTACTGTATGGGTCACTACATCACAATAGCTTTATACCACTGCGGTCAGGTTCCTTTGTCTCCGGTCACAATGAGCACAAACCCATAACGAGCACAAAAAAAACACCCCGGTGGTGTTTATGGTCTCCGTTGCTCTCTGGCAGCCCCTCTGTTCTGTTCCGGGGTCAAAGTGAGACGTTTAAAACTTTTACTGAAGATGAAACGATGTCTTTAATGTGTAGAAATGTCTGCTGTGTGTCGGATAATTAAGTACACCAAGAAGTGTTTTATTCCTCTAATATTACAGCAATTTAACAACGATTATGATGTTTAATTTACTTAAGGACAACATTGTACTTTTTATCCATTTATAGTTACATTTAATGTTGTTTAACATCCACCGAAACCAGAAACGTCATCGTTACTATAGTAACAGCGCATTCACAGGGACGTGTACGGCGGACGCTCCGCTAATAATAAACAGATTAAAAACGTGTGTAGTTGTCGATCTGGTGAAGTTTTCTGTAAATGTAACACTTTTGGAAGGAGTCTCCAGTGTCAGTGGTAAAGGTGTAACGTTAAGTCTTCCGACGTTTTCAGGACAGAGGAGTTTACGCTTCTTTTGCGGTTTCTCTGTAACGTGCGTAACAAGCTGCGGATTTTTTTGGTCTTATTAATTTCGAGTGAGAGAATAAAGAGCGGCTGGTGAGGGAACGAGTGTTTATAGCTGCTATAACGTAAGCGACAACAGGAACTGGCTCGTTTCACAAACATTGAATGTAACCGTAATTGGATAAATAGTATGATATGATGTTCTTTAATAAATAAAAAATTGTAATCTTTGGCAAGTCCCTGAGGTATAAGAGGAATAAAACACTTCAGCCATGCTGTTATACAAAACTCTTCCACTCTGGGATGCTAAAGTATCACACCTCCACAGTGTGGATTATTTTCCTAAAACAGCACGGCTTAAATAACGTATGTGTAATCACTGTACTGCTATACGGATCATTTTCTGTTTAATTTTTTTATTTTGCTGTAAATAACATGGTAAAAATAGTCTTTTCTTAAAATAATTATATGTTTGAATTTTAAAGTGTTGCTATTCCATAAAATCTTTAAATCTTTAGATGCTCCGGGTCGACACTTTGCTAATGTAACCTTTCTCTCTCGTGGGTCACGTGATATGAGATTGACGTCTACGGTGACGTCTTTGACACGCCCTCTGTGGTGATTAGTCTCTCTGTAAGGACAGAAATGAGCATAGGGCCTTTTTCTAACATTTCTGCTGCCGAAAGCGTGTCGGTGTGCGTAACAAAGGCAGATCCCCGGGTTTTAGAGTCATCCGGCCCCCATTAACTCACTGCTGCGCTTCCGTTTCACCGCCTTTGAGGTTTTCAGGCAGGACGTAGAGACGGGGGCCGAGTTCACGCTGAGTTTCAGCAATGCTCATTCTCTTTCAGTCATGCCTTTTTCAAAAAGGTCAAAATGAGGTCAATCCAATCAGGGCAGCGAGACTGTGGGCTTTGGATCAGAAATTTCACCTGCTAGATTCAGTGACAAAAGCAGGGTTGGGCTGAAACAGAAACAGAAAACGAAACAGCTTTATTTATCTCAGTGCACAAAACTGATTTGATTTAATGACGTTTTCAAATCTTCAGAATTCGTCTTTGAAACAAATTAGTAGCTTTTTCAAGCTGCTAACAAACTGGCCATGCACAGTTAGAGACACTGAGACTCTAATTATTCCAAGTTACATTCGCCAATTCCATAAACACGCAACGCGCTGATCAAAAAGACCCAAAACCGAAGAAGCAACAAACAAAACGAGTTCAAAAGTGCTTCAGCTGGAAGAAAAAGGAGTGAGGAATCTAATGTGTAAGCACAGGATAAACCAGAGATTTGAGATTGCAAACTAAATCCACAAAATTGTGTTTTACTTTGCCTTTATATTCTAACATCAAAGAAAACCACTGTTCATACACACGCAAAGAAATACACAACACTGTACTCATTACTGTGCTGTACTGCATTTCAGCACCGTGCCTTCTGGGTTTTTTTTCCTTATTGGAAATGTTGAAAACTGACTTGATTGCTAACATATTTGAGCAATAAAACTGAAGTGGCCCCAACCAAATTTTCAGGTAAAGCCATCAGTGACAGCATTCATTTCATTTCTATTATTCAAGACCCCAGTCTCTGCCTCCTCAGGAATGCGAGAGATTTTCAATCAGGATGTAAAAGCAGCTACCATCCATTCAGGCTAACAATTTAGCAGAAGTGTCAACATGGCAGGCTTAGGAAAAAGTATAAATCAAAAAGACAGATGGAACGAGGATATTCGACACACGGCAGGGCCTCTATGATGAGAGAAAACAGGAACGAGAAGGACAGAGGGAACGTATTTTGATTAAAATCTAAAAGTATCTCATGTTTAAGATGACAAATTAGCAAGAATGCCTGTGAGCTAAACTTGTGTGCTAAAATGCATAAATCAGCTGAGTGTATTTAAGGCACAGAGGAAAGCGTGTTACAGAGGAACGACAAGAAAGACAGAGATAAATAGAGGGAGAGAGACATTTCACAGCCTTCACTAATGCCCTAATCCAATGCTCTGTTAATAGACACAAAGTCATGTGTCCTCTCAGTTAGAACAACAGTGTTGTTGAAAGCGGATGATCGAAGGACAACAAGGACAACTGCCCCTCCTCAAACCACCCCAGAAACATAAAAAAACTGCCTACACCCTGTTACACTCCTCAAAAACTACACAAAACCCCCAACCATCCAAATTCACCTGAACTACATTAAAGCCCAGAAATGCACCAAAGCTTTCCAAAAACCCAGAATGCCCTAAAGTCCTCCAAACTCCTCTACAACTACATTGAAGCCTCTTGAATCTCCTCCCCCAAATCTTAATCAAATCTGCGAAGAACCATACCAATCTCCTCAAACTATTCCCAAATCTCCAAAAAAAAAACATACCAATCTCCCAAAACTCCACCCCATCTCCAAAAAAAATTCCAATCTTCCCAAACTCCACCCTATGTCCAAAAAAAATTCCAATCTTCCCAAACTCCACCCCATCTCCAAAAAAAAAACATACAAACCTCCTAATCTCATCCATATTACCCTGTTCAAACATCTTTAAATCTTTAAGTCTTTATATAAAATCCCACCAAACTCCAAAAAATCACACCAACACTTTCCCAAACTTGTGATATTACCCCAAAACCCCCAGACTTTCTTCAACCTCATCAAAAAATGGAAAGAAAACTCCCACCACCATGTGACTCTTCAGACGTCTTCATAACTCATCTAAAGCCCACTTAAAGCCCTTAGATGTCTTATGAATCCCCCCGAAACTTCAAGGAACCCTCTCCAACGTAGTCCAACATGCTACCATCAGACCACTCTGAAACTACCTCAGAACCCCAATTCTAACAACCGCTGTCCCCAGACTTTTTTTGTTCTGTTTTGTTCCAACCCCCAGCTACCCTCCAACAACTTTCAAAACCCCAGCCAAGCCCAGGTAATAATCTCTCAAAACCTCCAAACCCCACCCAAACAACCCTTGAAAGAAACCACTCTGATGCTTTTCAACCCAAACACCACCCCCCCAAAAAAAAGCCCTTGGAAACCCCCTCTAACACGTCCCTATCCTCTATAAACTGTCACTACCCCCATTACCTCTAGCTGTAATGCCACCTTGAGCGTGTCGACAGGCTGAGTTTCTTTTTTCATCATTGTACCTGCTGCAGACATGAACACACACACACACACACACACACACACACACACACACACACACACACACACACACGCACACACACACATACTTTCAGTGTACATACCTCACCATCCTTACCCTCTACATTTTCCATTCTTAGCATGGTGACTTTGACATCATGAGAGAAAGGTCACTTGTTTTATTACTCACCAGACTTGAACATGTTTCCAACAGCAAGAAAGGACAAATCTAATTAAATCCAATTAAACGAACTCAAACTCAATAGTAATTAGAATGCTGTTGGAAAAAAACACGTAGTTTCCTCATCTACGGTTTCTCTGGGTGTAAATTTTCGTTAGGTTTTGAAATTTCTAGCTGGAGTTTGTATATTTGGATTGTAACTGATTTCATGTGCTTGAAATTCCTTCTTTATTATCTGCCGCCAAACTTAAAACTACTTTAAACCACCTCAGAACTTCAGAAGATCCCCTCAGACCTTCAGATTCATTTGAAGCTCCACCAAAGATTGTTCAAACCTCCACATGATCTGGTGGAATCAAACCTCTGTTTTCATCATCTGTAGTTTAGCTTGGTGTGAATTTCCACGTTAGGTTTGAAGTTTTTAGATGCTAACTTTTGGAGTTATATTTGGACTGTATCTGACATGATGTTGCTTCCTTGATATCTGCCCCCAAAACCTTTCCAAACTGCCCCATAAACTGTCTTTAAAACCTTAAAGGTCTTTCACTAATAACCTCAAAAAGCCTCAATCCTTCCAAACTCCACCCAAACCATGCAAAACCTCTTAAAACCATCCCAAACTCCTCAGTTTCCCCAAATTACTCCAAACCTCCTTCAAAACTCAGCTTGGGCTAGCAGTTGGAACCAAACCAGTGATTTCATCATGTGCAGTTCAGTTTGGTTTAAAGCTGCTACTTTTTAAGTTATATTTTGATTATAAATGATTTGATTTTTGGAGATATATTTGGACTGTAACTGATTTGAAGTGTTTGACATCGCTTCCTTCTCATTTGCCCCCAAACTTTCCCAATCTACCCCCAAAAGCTGTTATTTAAAACCATCAAATCCCTTCCAAACTTCACCCAAAACCTTCTTAAACCATACCAAACCTTCCTCAATCCTCCTACAAAACTCCACCTGATCTAGCTGTATGAATCAAACCTGTGTGGTTACCTGTGGATCATCTACAGTTCANAAAAAAAACTACTTTACAATCTCAACCCTCACCAAACTTCTAAAAGCCTACCAAACCTGCCGACTCCCTCTAACCTCCTTTAAAACTCCACTTCATCTGGCTGGAGGAATCCTGTGGTTTTTGTCATCTACAGTTTATCCAGGTGTAAATTTCCATGTTGGGTTTGAAGTTTCTCTAAGCATCTCTGTGGAGTTATATTTAGGTTGATGTGTTTGATCTGCGATGTTGCTTCCTTCCCATCTGCCCCCTCTTTACAAACAATTTTCTGTTGTGGCATTTAACCACATTCAGAAACACCAGCGTCGTCCTTGGCTCGAGGTGAAACTCTCCTGAACATGCTTTACAACCCGTAGTGTACGTAGAAGGAGTGTATGTTGTACTGTGGTACACTTTGATCATTAAAATCCCTTTGGAAACCATACCAGGCTAATCATGCTAGCTCGTCTCCACACTTGTTTCTCTGGAGCGTAATAGACGGCTGTAAACAAACTGAAGCCATAAAACCTTCCAAATTGCTAATGCAATCGTAATTGCGCTCGGGTTAACAGGGCTCCCTGAGCGCGCCTGCATGTTGACCTGGCAGCGTTTTCACTCCCACAGATTTTGACATGTGTTTGCCTCATGTAGCTGAACTCCCGAGCAAAAATATACGCTCCTTAGTGTAAAACTTTAATCTTATTAGGGTGCAGTGTGTAAGAGTGCAGCGTGTCGTCCCGAGGCTAAAATATAACGGCTGCATAAATCGCTCATTGTTGTTATGAGACGGTACGTGCAACCACGACTCACTCACCTCATTCCTTCATTTCCGTCTTTCTCCAATCATTAAAGTATTTAGTTCCTAACATTAACAACATGTTTAATTTGGTCCTTCTCACTACATGCAGGCTTTTGTGTCATTTTAAAATTCACTCAGAGCTTTACGACATTGTTTCTCCCTTTTTTCTTCTGGAGACCCCCCAAGCTTCAGCTCTGTGTGTGTATGTATGTGTGTGTGTGTGTGTGTGTGTGTGCGCGCGTGAGGTCATGTGGTACAACGTCGCCATGCTCATTGGTCAGCATGAGTAATAGTAATAGTGAAGCTCTGTTTTATGTCATGCAGCAGAATCGATGCAAACCGACTTGCGTTGAAAAACGACTCGAGATTGCGATTTTAATACGATTTATTATGCAGCTCTAATTCTCCACAATGAGAGGGAAAAAAAACAGGGCAAGTTTATTTCTGACACAAAAGTGTTAACTGATTGATTGTTCATGTTAACAGTCAAGTTTGTCTACAGTTTAACCTTAAAGCACCCCGAATAAAAATTTAAACCCCAAATGATTTGAAAACGTCTAAAGGAAATGCGAGTGTGTTACCTGATGTTGCGTGGTTCTTCAGTCTTTATTTATCTGATCATTATTCACTGCTAAATTAAAAATACTACATTTCCCTTGGCACATTTTTCCCCTCACAGTGTACTGAGGGTTTCTACATTGGACCAAACCAAAGAACCCTGGAAGCGTTATTTCTAAGAGTGTATCCATGAAAGATTATCCATCCCGAACATACAGTGTCTAACAGCAAGAGCATAGGAAAAGCTTTGCTGAAACACCCATCATACTTATTCCCACTGTATTTCTAAACACTTTCCCAGGATTGTTAGCATTTTAAGCGGCCACTCCTTGGCCTCGTAGCAAGCTTCAGCTGATTTATACTAGCATCAGGCCAAATTGTGATGAATTGTATTTGTTCAAGAGAGGCAACTGAAATTGATTACAGTAATGCTGACCATTTAAACCTGCAACCCACCACAACGTCCTCAATCATTCCTGAGCTAAAACAACACTCGGAAAATAAAAGAAAAAGCAGAACTAGGTAAAATTCTGGTAAAGAATCTTTAATTACTCTATAAATATTTCTTTTTTTTTTTAGTTCAGCATACAAAAAAAGGACAGTATGTACATCCACAGATAAGTGGTTCATGATGTGGTGCTGGTTGTAGTTTTTTATTATTATTATTATTATTTTTTATTATTTTTATTTTAAAGAAAACTTCTGCACAGTGGATTAAAATCTAGGAATAAAACACACACAGTCCGACCATCCTGCTGAGGATAAATATATAAATGTGGATATTTTCTCCCATTAAAATCATATTTGTGGACTACTCAGACCGAGACACAGAAGCCATTTCACAAGTTCACGTCTGGTTCAGTCTTTCTTATTCGTCCATTCTTGCAAAAATCAAATAAAAAAACAAAGCACCGTCCACCAAAGCGTGCTAATTTCGCAGAAATCGAAACTGGAATCCACTTGAAGCGTGTCCATTTCCAGAGGAGAGATCCAGGCACCGTTACAGAGGGATGCCGAGCATCGTACAGGAAAATAAACTCTCCATATCCAGATATAAGATATGCTTTTACAAGATAAAAAATATGAAAAAGTTCTCCTTAGTACAGGAAAAAAAATTATTGGAAAAATGCAAACTGGTCCAAAAATTTCTGGATTGTTTGTTGTTGTTGTTGTTTGTTGTTGATGATGTTTTTTGCAATATTTATACCCAAAAACATTTCTCCTTGAGTATTGTATATGAAGATACATCTTTAATATCCAGATATAAAAAACTGCATAAAGTTCTCTTTAGAATGGCTGGTCATTGTTAAAAAAAAAAGGCAAAAAAGTCTCTTTCACAAAACAAAAAAAAAAACAAAAAACAAAACAAAAATAAAACATTCGTCATTCCTGTGAATATCATGCAAGAAAATAAACTTTGGATATAAGCTGCACATTAAAAGAATTACAGAGTTCTCTTTAGAATGGCCCTTTTTTTAAAAGTGAAAATGAAATGTTGAGGGTTGTTTTGTGTGTGACACAAAACAACCCAACAGCCCAGAGATCCGACTATTTTTCACTTTGGAAAATGCAAAATAGTCCAGTCTCTGGGTCGGTCAGAGTTTTGAGCAATATTCATTCATCAAAAACAAAAATGTAAAAAAAAAAATCTTCTTGAGAAAAATAAAAATTTATGAAAAGAAAAAAAAAAAGTGTTAAAACAAACATCAGCTTTCTCTGAAGCGTAGTGCTTTTGGTTAAAGACGGATAATCAGAGCTTCCCAATGCAGAAATGTGTACGTGTTATAGACGTGGCGTGCGTGTGTGTGTGTGTGTGTGTGTGTGAGAGAGAGACTCATTTACACACGTATCTCTCCACAGTCCTCTCACACTTCTTACAGGTGACGTAGCAGCACCAGTGGTACTTGCAGTGGCAGCGCTCCACCACCTTCTCCGTGTACGGATTGTAGCCTCGGCCGCAGCACATCAGATCGCAGCTGTCGCTCCCGCTCGACGTCTTGTTGCATTGCCTGCGATACGGATCAGGAAAAAAAAATGAAAAAACAAAACAGGAACAGACGTTAGATCTCACCACAACAAGCTGCTGAAACACACAGACTTGAAAACATCGCCAAGTTTCTGTCCGAACGTTAAGCCAAATTCTGAAACGCTTGGCAGAACGCTCAGTATTTCCATCATCTACTGCTCATAAGACGACCGGCACGATGACATCATCACGAGAGCGCCGGGCCGCGTCCCAAATTACACATCACTGCACTAAAGAGCAGATGAAAATAATACGACAGCACAGGTTACCGCGGTTAGATGCAGTAGTTTAGAACATTGCGTTTACTGGGTCGTGTAGGAGAGTTCTCGAAAATTCCTGATATTCCGTGTAGCAGTTTTAATCTAACGTCAGCTAGCGTTATTAGCGTGGAGCTGTCGTATGGAGCTAAGGAGCTCATTATAAGATGAAATATACGATACGCTAAAATTCCTATTATAAGAATTGATTTTCTTGGATACATGGCACATTGATGTAGATGCCTCACTTCCATATTTGGTCAGAGACTTTCAGAATGGTGCGTTTGGAAAGCTCGTAATTCCCACGTAGAGGTTTGACACAAATGAATCTGGGAATGATATACGTTCGTTTTTTCTTAGTCAGAAAATATAAATTGCATTTTTTTGTTGTTGTTCCAAATCACACAGTAAGAAGGTATTTATTGTTTTTTCCAAGCCAGAAGATGGGAATTACATCCTCACACACACACACACACACACACACACACACACACACACACACACACAATCCATGCTACGACACTAAACAACGTTATATAAAAATAATACAATATCATTACAACAGTTAGCATATGTACTTAGCCATGAATGAACATTTTTATGGTAACAAAGAAAAGCTAAGCTATCTATTAATCAGCTAGCTGTTAGCAGGTGCTTGTTCATAAGCTAACTGTATTAGCTAACATACTGTAAACTAGCAACAGTAGAAGGTTCAACTTTATTATTATAGAAAAAAAAAAAACAAGAAAGAGAAAGAACTGTGAGGTGGCTAGATCACTAAGAGAGTTAAATCCTCAACACTGAACTTTCAGAGACATTTGATTGGGCGTCCAGGGGAACGAGTCCAGCGGGACTGCATTCTGCACTCGGCCTTTTCTTTTTCATTTACGGTAAAGCCCGAGGCAGCTAAAGTGAGCAGCAAACAGCAATGTCATAAATCAGTCCCTCGAGCCCCTTGTCAAGACTGCATTGTTTTATAATTGTGTGCCGTTAATGGCCTGAGTGCTGAAAGAGAGAGAGACAGAGGGAGAGAGAGGGAGAGAGAGAGGGACAGAGAGAGAGAGACAGAGAGGTGAGGAATGTTGTTATTTAAAACTGAGAGCTATTACTGAAGTTAAAATCTCTGTCACATGGCTAGTTACTGTCCTGACTGGAACAGAAGCCAGAAAGTATAAGCATACGTTAAACTTTTTTTTTTTTTTTTTAAAGGTGGTTATTTTACTACTTTTTAAATTTATTTTTTATTTTCAGTACTTGTACAGTGTTCGCTTGTTAGCTTTAACAGTGAGAAATTGCTACGAGCAGCAATGTCTAAATAAAGCTATCTACTTTATCTGTAACATAGCATAGGTGTTTATCTGCGTGTGTTTATTTACGCAGAGCGCTAATCTCATACACAAGCAGCTAATTAGCGTCTTAGCTAGGCACTCTGTAAGCAGCTCTCATGCTAGCTGTAATTAGCAAATGCTAAAATTGCTAAAATCTCCTCTGTTCCTGTGCGCCTGTTTTTTCTTTTCTTTTCCGGAGATACTGATCATCGCTAAGCCTCGGGATGTTTTTCAGTCTGAACTCTAAACACAGTACTTGTGCTAAAGCCGGGACACGAACGAGTGAGCGCGCTCGCTGGTCAGGAAGAGACGAGATAAGCGTGCACTTCAGCTCGTCACTCAATCTCCCGCGCTAAAGCAACACCGGCACTAAGTTTATCCGAAGTCGGCGAGATAAGAAGCTCCGCGACCTGTTTATGGACAATGAGACGTGGAAACACAACACAGAGAGGAAACTGGAGGACAGAGGAGAGGAGCGGAGTGTGTTTCAAATGTCTCGGTTCTCCTGAGACCACCCTGACAATTGCACCCTGATAACCACACCCTCACAACCGTCACACCATCTACGTCGCTAACGGTTACGAAAGGCAGAACCGCCACGTGACTGAGAGCTCACGACTAAATATACACAAGGAGGGAGAAATTCTCAGCATGTAGGACAGTCTGCAGTGTGTGGAAATGTGTGTGTGTGTGTGTGTTGTGTAGTTGTTCTGCTACTCTGTTTACTCTGTGAGTATTGTGTCACATGTATGGTGTAGTTTCAGCAAACTGCATAGTTGTGTGTGGTGTAGTCGTGTATTGTGTAGTTGGCGTGTTGCGTAATCAGTGTGGATTCTGTAGTTGTGTGTATTGTACAGTCTTGTGTATTGTGTATGGTGTAGTTGCGTGTATTGTATAGTTGTGTGCTGAGTGCTGTGTAGTCGTGTGTAGTGTGTAGCTGGTGTGTAATGTGTAGTCGTGTGTAGTCATATGTATTGTATAGTCATGTGTATTGTGAGTTGTGTAGTTGTGTGTTGTGTTTTGTGTAGTTGTGTGTATTGTGAGTTGTGTATTTGTGTGTATTGTGAGTTGTGTTGTCATGTGTAGTCGTGTGTATTTCGTTGAAGCCGAAGACACAGTCTGTGTTTCGAGTTAGAATCAGAGTGAAAATGATTCTTTTGTTTCATTGTTTGTTGTTTATTGTTTGTGTTTTGGTTTCACACGGCACGTAATTAAACAAAGCAAAACACAAGAAAAAACATTTCCTGAGGTTTGTGTTCGGCTGAAACGTCCTCGTAAAACTCTTTCGTTTGTTGGTCATGGAACATGCAGAACACAGAAGGACATGGAGAACACGGAGGAACATAGAGGAACATGGAGAACCTGGAGGGACACGGAGAACATGGAGGAACATGCAGAACACAGAAGGACATGGAGAACATGGAGAAACATGGAGGAACATGGAGAACATGGAGCAACAAGCAGAACACAGAGGGACAGGAAGAACATAGAGGGACACTGAGAACATGGAGAACATGCAGGAACATGGAGAGCACCTCCAGCGTGTGTCACACCGTGTCATTGGAAAAGGAATACGATTTTGTGTTTTTGTGGCTCAGGTGTGCAGTGGAGACCTTCTGACCTCCACAAACCTGCTACAAACTTCTCATTACGTTCATCTCATTTAATTTTACTGTGCCAAAGAAAGGAGTGGAACGATACTGAAAAGGTATTTTTCCACCATGAATCTTTACGGTCCTGGCTCGGGTTTATTTTCTACAAATTTCTACCAGCGAGACGATGTTCAGGGCAGCGACGTGAAATGAAAGCGTAACTCGTCTGCATCTGAACCGCAGGCCTCTAAAACTCCACTCCGGGGAGAATCTGGCAGCGTGCACTGTGTGTGTTAGTCGCCTTAATCTCAGCCAGTCGTTTCCTCCGAGGGCCGATATCAGCAGAAAGCTTTTGGCTCCCCGAATAGCCGCCTTACTCTCACACACACACACACACACACACACACACACACTGAGATAACACACCGAGAGGCCACAGTCACTGCAGTCATGTCAGAGGCACGTGCATACCAAGCACTAATTCTAACACGTGAAATCTGACAGCTGGTCGTCCAGGTTACAGGAATAATTTCCTCCATGCCTAACAGGAAATGCATGTTTACACACACATGCAGCCGAAAAGTTACAAACAAACCCAGCGCCAAACAGAATTTTATCCACTTCTCTTTTCTCTTTATCTCAGGTGTTCGGGCTGTCTCACCTGTCCTGAGTGCCGATGGACCCCATCTTTTCATTCTTGGTGCAGAAGTCGGGCGAGCTCTGCAGGTACACCAGCTCGTTCTCTCGCACTGGTCGCACGTCGATGTCTTTGGGGACGAGCTGTTTGCGCGTCCCTGTAGGCTGGTGCTTCACTCTGGTGGCTGAGAGGTACTTCGTCTTCAGGTCCTGAGCGATTTCCTTCAGGTCCTGTAGCCCTCGCCAACAGGTGCGGATGGAGCAGGAGCCTGAGACGCCGTGACACTTACATTTCATCACCAGTGCGTCCTTCAGGGCCTGAGGGGAGACACGGAGACAGGTTACTAAAGGAAATGATGAAAAGAGAGGAACTGAAATATGAGGTTTGGTGTAGCAGGTGAGGTTTAGTGTAACAGGTGAGGTTTAGTGTAGCAGGTGAGGTTTAGTGTAACAGGTGAGGTTCAGTGTAACAGGTGAGGTTTAGTGTATATCTGTACAGGTGAGGTTTAGTGTAACAGGTGAGGTTTAGTGTAACAGGTGAGGTTTAGTGTATATCTGTAGCAGGTGAGGTTT